>JAVCKS010014982.1:6316-20949 GCA_032273685.1 Pteraster tesselatus
GCGAGTACCGTAGCAGCGATTTTTGATGGGTGATAAAAATAAGAAAATCTGGAGGAAAATAAGGAAATTTGGCTCTCCGGATAAGGACATTTTGATTGTGGAAGCACTGCGCAGGGTTGGTGTGGGCGTTTAGCATGGCGGTCCTACACGTAACACTACCTGCGGCTTAGGGGGTATTTTTGCTTTCTAAAGTAGGCCCCGCGCAAAAAAAGGCGCCCAAAAAGCAACTATGATCCCGCAATACTGGCCTAAAAAATCGCAGCCGATCCGTAGTCTAGTAGGCCCTCTGAGCTCCAAAAGTCTGTTTTACGATTAACAACGGAACTAACAATTACCATCACTAGCATAGCTATGTCTGCAAAGGGGGTACCTTTACATTGGGTTATACGGAAATATAAACGGGGTTACGCCCCATAGAAACCCTGGGTGGTGGCTATAGCAGATGTTTAGAGAGACATTGTCGTCACGGATTGGACCATCAGTTTCATAACTTTTCAAATTGATGCACATCTTAAACAAAGCAGCTGCCATGATGGAATTAGATAGAACTAATAGTTTTATATTATTGACGGAATAAACTAAAATGAAACTCATACTGTATATATCATCAATTTTGCCTGATGTATATTTATGTATTAATGTAGCCAATGGCCAAAATATTATCCCACTAAGTTAAAACCTTGTATTTATGCATGCATATTACATAATTAATACCTCAATTGCCACACCTTAAACCACAGTGCTAGTTGTTCAGGTATTTCTTTGTTCACTTATAATATTAAGTCAAAAAAAAAGGTGTGCCAAAGATTTATATAGTTGTATGTAACAAAAGTAACTATGAGTGGCCGTTAAAACGCAGGGAATTTGCCGTAGTAGCATTAGCCCTTTCAAGTCCACGGAGCCGCAAGTTCCATGCCAAAGTCTTGTTAGTCATTTATAATTCCCAAGATATTATAAACTCCGGCCGGAAACATTCAGTTTGGACTTGAAAGGTTATGCACCAACCATGGCAATTTCGTTTTTTTCCATTTATTTGATTAATTTAATGAAGACAAACAACATTATAGCATTAAGGTCCCTGCACTGGTCTCGAGTTTGGTCTTGTCTGGGGCGTCACTGGGGTTCCCTGTGTTAAAAATGAAAACAACAAATATCAAATAAGAATATTAAATACATGTAGTATCAGTTTATTATCCAGCCTTCAAAATGTTTGTATTATAAAACTTTTGTAGTGAAATTTACATGTACGGTAAGTAAAATTATAACATTTTCAAAACATGTGCGATTTTTTCGGCTATTTATTTTTTTAAACAGCCAGGTTTTTAAATCAAAATGTCAGTTTCAGAATCACTTGCTAGTCTCAAAAGTCATTTGTAGTTTCTAAGATAAATAAGACTTGAACATTTATGGTTTGGGCTTCAAAGGGTTACACATCAATCAAGGCATGTAACAACAAATGAAAATTACATAGGACTTTTTGTTTCCCCATAACTGAGACTTTTTAAATGTGGCCGTACCAATACTATCATTATAACTCGGGAAAATGAATTGCTCTATGAAGCATATTTCGCAGTAGTGCGGCTTTCGTAAGCCATACGAAAGAAATCAGCAGAAATCAGCAGAAATCTACAAGGATGCTCAATTTACATTTTTCATCCTGGATTTGTACCAGGTTCCACCAAAGGTGAAGGTGGTCTACAAGCTAGAGTAAACCATGTGAGTATTACAAGTTTGACCGTAAACAGCCTGGGTCAACTGAAAATGTAATCTCAGACTTACATTTCCATCGATCAATGCGAGAATCAAAGTTGAACACATATCAGTTCTACAATCATCTTTGATTCTCGTCAAAACTGGTCCTGATGTATACTTTGTGTATCAAACTCTCAATCTGGAGATCCAGGACTTTCACTCCAACAAAGTGTATAAATCGGCACAAGCAAATCAGGCTTAATTTGTGCCTGACCCTGCCCAATTTTACAACATGATCTTGGACCTCTCAGATTGGGACTTAGCACCTATTTGATTGGAACCAGCAGTTCCTTTGTCAGTATCAAACATTTTATATAATGTAATGTTTGCCAATTATGGCTGAAAATAACACGGATTGTCTGTGCAATCTTTTGCTAGAGATAACAAGTTACAAGGCCACGATGTATCCACGCAGCAGCATAAGCTGCGATTGGTTTACTATTGTGGTTTGGATGCGTTCTAAGACAGTTTTCACGCCAACCTGCTGGATCAGCAGCCTGTGTGCATTCTGGCACCTCCTGCTTTACAAATTAAGCACTGGGCTGGGAGTAGACCAGCGATGCGCTAAGCATTGGTAACACCGCTGACCACACACAACCCCACTACCAACCATAACTCACGTCTAACGGTGTTGATGTTCTAGGACCCTGTGGTGTGTTGTATATAGACCCATTCTGCTGAAGGTGGCTCTGGGGTGGAGGACCTCCGAGTGGGGGACCACGGATACCAGGCGGTAAACCTGGCCAAAGGTAACAGTGAATGGAATACAATGATAGCAACGACTGGGCCAACATGGGAATGGATCTGCCATTGGTGTTCACGGCAGACTCCTCTTCTATGGAGGAACTCTCTAGCTTTCTTTGTACATCAATGATACTGCTACATTCAGTACAGTCAAGAACAATGGCACTGACTGGTGCACACCTGGCGACACCTGTTGTACGGTTGGCCCCTAACGACCTGGGGGGTTTGGAAGCACTTTCTTGTAATTTAACATGTCCAAATAGATTCGGGTAATCCTGCAAATTAGCTCTTCAACTTAAACAAGTGTTAGACAACTCTGACTGCCCGGTGTGCATTATGGGTATTGTCAATTACCACTTCTGCAAAAAGTTTCAAAATGGCCTTCGGTATTTTCTCGTACATGTAACTATTTGGCATATATTGACCATGTTGGCAGTATATTAGACATGTATGATTTAGGCATTCAAACAGTTACAGTGCGTGTGTAATGAAAATCAACATTATGACTTTTCAGACATTTTTGATAGCCTATGCATCCCCCGTAACAAAAAACCTATTCTTTTGAATATTTCCTATTTTTTATAAGTGGGAAAACCGCAATATTTATGACATTCTGAAACCATGATTCTGTAAAAACCATTTCCACTCACAGCCTGTCTGCAATGTCATTGTTGAGAACATGAACTACATGTTATTACTATGAGTGCAGTGCAAGTGTTGTACATACGGTACCGGTATATATGCAGTAAATGCATACTTACAGTGCACTCATAGTAACAGAATCATGGTTTCAGAATGTCATAAAGATTGCGGGTTTTCTACTTATAAACATTCAAAAGAATAGGTTTTTGTTACGGGGGATGCAAAGGCTATCCAAAATGTCTGAAAGGTCATAATGTTGATTTTCATTACACACCCTCTTTAATAACCTGAACATGCACATTTACGAACACTTCAATATTTGATGTTCAACAGTTGAGTGGGCTACACTGTGTTGAGGGTATACATGTAGTATTGGCAATTCTTAAGAAATTAACATAGTTCTTGATGGAACTATCCCCGACAGCATGAGCTACATGATTGGCCCAGTTGTATGGCAGCTTCATGTAGCTACAGCAGCTCACGTCAGTAAACTAATAATGGCACGGTGCATAGTACCTGACTAGTGCTTGAAATGGAAACTTCCATTTTGATTCTGGGTAAGTACATATTTGCTGATCCTAGCCATATAACTATGCTTCCCCAACATTGGACTTCTACAATTTTGCAAGCAACCGTTTGGGCTACATTTGGGCTACATTTAGGCTACATGTTCCAAATTGGTTGTATTATTTTCATCAGCATACATGTACATAAACACTATTTTTAGAGGGCTGTTATACCTTGAATTCTTGGTCCAGGTGAAGGTCCAAGGGGTGGGAGGCCTCTTCTGTTGATAGGCGGTGGGCCCATATCGTCAGGGTAAGGACCCGGACCATGCATGGGTGGGGGTTGGCCCCTGGGCCCAAAGTTTGGGGGTGGTGGCGGCCCGTAGCCAAAATCCCTGTCGTCCATTGGCGGTGGGCCAAAGTCAGGGTGGTCGGGTCCAAAATCATCAGGATGACGGGGAAAATCATTAGGATGAGGGGGGAAATCCCTGGGCGGGAAAGAATGATGTGGAGGTGGTCCATTTGGACCAAAATCCCTGTTCGGTGGGCCGCGAAACCCAAAATCGGGAGGAGGGCCGTTGGGGCCACCGAAAGAACCGTCAGGGCCCCCAAAATCGCGAGGGCCATCGGGTCCACCAAAATCACGAGGGCCATAGTCCATTGGAGGACCCCTAGAGTGGCGGCCGGGCCCGTGCGGTCTTCCTATATAGTCCGGCACTTCGTCCCCGACGAACGAAAGGTGCTGCGAGCCCGAATCACGGCCCGACCTGGGTGGGCGGTGGTACAAGTCCTGGTCCATCGGGGGAGAGACAGGGGGGAAGTCACCGGGGTAGGCGGGTCTCCAAGGAGACTGTGGTCTACCAGGGTCCAGGCGGGGTGGTGAGGGTGTGTCAGCTAGCATACTGTTTCTGCTCGAGGGCCCTATATAAGAGTAGTAAGTGAACATCATTAGTACATCACTGAACAATAACACTCTATAGTGCAATGGTATTAGTACTATTAATAACAGCTTCTACCATTAGTCTTATATAGCCATATGATATTCATTAGTGAGGGTTTGAGATTCATGTGCTTGTCATTCCCTGATGAAAGATATCCTCAGGTTCTGTTTCCCCCACAGATCTTGATTTACATGGTGGATGTGGGTGTGTTATAACACACTTTGACTGGCTTTATTTGGTAATACATGTAGCATGCATGCATCTAGGTTTTGAGTCTCTAAAAGTCAATCTAAACTCAAAACCCTCCATGGAATTAATGTCACAGCCAGTCAATATGTGTCAACTACATGTATGTTGACCGCTGCACATTATTTATTAAGTTTCTTCTTAACTTGCTCCTCATTTCAGCCGTTCCCAAGGTAATGTCGTTAGCCAGGTAAATAATTCAAAGGTATTTAATGTAGTGGTTTGTAGTGGGAAAGTAACCATTACCCTGGATAAGGCAAGCTGGGTTTTTCCTAAAAAGAGACCCTTGATGAAGAACACCAATAAGATGAATACAATTGCCCACCATTATTAGCTGTCACTGCGACATACCTTGTTTGTTAGGGGGAGGTGACCCATCGTCTGTGTGCAAAGGAGAATTAGGTATTAAGCATCGAGGGAGATGATTAGAACAGACAGAAAGACAGTTTAATAGAAGGACCACACTACAGTCTGTGATTTCTGGTCCGTAACATGCACGTCTTCAGTACCATAATAGCTTTTTTCTTGCTATTGCTAATATGCAAATATTGACTGTTACCAGTTGGTTTGTCAAAATATTCTAATCCCAAGGGAAAGCGATGAAAAATAGGACACTCCGGGCACTGCTGAGAGAGAATAGATAGTCTGACTAGCCCACGAGTGGAAGCTGTCAATATATGTGACTTGCCACAACGAAACCCGCAATAAGTCGCATTTAGTGTTATGGAGTAACGGCTAGTCAAAGTTAGAACAGGGTTGAAAATCGTCCATTCACTTACGATGTTAAAATATGGCATACAAATGTAATAAAAAAAATATTTGTCTTATCAACATAACTTTTGTATTAAATTAAACTAAAAGACATTCTAAACTGAATATGCCAATAACTCATTTTTTTGGGCTGGTTCTGTGGTGGTGGGTCACATATTGTAACACCCCACACATACAATGTACTTCTAAAATTAGATTCATTGTCCGTAAAAACAAAACATTTATTTTGGGTTAATTGTGTCTTGAATTTCTGCATTATGGTAAGAAAGCTAGGTAATGACTTTTTTGTAATCCTTGTATGCATGTTTATGTACACTTATGCCATTTTTGCCGTTTGTGTAGTGTCTCATTATTTAGCCATTACATGTGTAACTATATGATACTGGCTAACAAGATGGGGTCTTAGAACTGCAAGAACAGTCTCCATTTTCTGGAAATTGAAACTTGAAATATTTCTTACAAGTTTTCCTGTAAATTGGGGTTGATGCGGGCATTGCTAGTAAAATCAGCAACTTTTTATACTGAAAGATGTTCAGTTTGTTACATTTTCACACCAAAATATTCACAAATATTTTCGATTTTCTGAAAAATCTAAACACATTTTTAGTATTAGTAAGATTTTTGGGTATTAGTAAGATGTTTATAAAGGGCCAGAAACATGTAGATTGTGTTCAAAAATGTTTTAAAACATTCAGCGTCCCATGACACTGCGCGTAACAAACTTGACACACATTTTTCCAGTCGTTTTCTGTGAAATCACACATTATTCTTGGAATTGACGTACAAGCATATTCAAAATAATACCATTTACAACACGAAAATGCTACTTTTTAGATGAATTTGTTAAGCCGTTTGTAATTTTGTGGTTAAACTCGTGACACCTTTTTGGTGTCATTTTTAATCAAATTTCAGACAAAAACCGATTATTATGTAATCAAATTGAGGGTTAGGCAGGACAAAAATTGCTGAAATTATTTCTTCATATACACATGTTTATCACGTTAAATAAAATCACAACGGAGAACGGTTATTTTGGGGGAAAAAACTACGAACAAACTTTTACTTGAAGTGTTAACCAATAGGATATCTTTTACACATTTAAAAGATTTGTATATGGAAAATGTACACTTCATAGCATGTCCATATATCATTGTATGACAATACTCCTACACATACTCAACAATGAGAAAAGGTATATCAAGTTGTGAAATGATATTTAGCACATTGGAAAATTACGATCAAACAGCTGCAATAAAAAAGCACAAATGCAATTTAAAATATCAAAAAAAGACTTATAATTGGTGATTAAAAAAACAGCATGTTAATAAAGTCAGTGTTTCTAACCCACTCCTCGGAGAAATATGGGTATTTCCATAAATTAGGGTACCAATTTGTGACGGTGTCCCTGTCACGTTGGGAAATTTTGACTCTTAATAATATTGTTTTATTTTAAATATTAAAATGTTAGTATTGACTTTTGATTATGATTCAAACACGACTGCAGATACCCTAAACAATCAAAAGTAATTAGGTGGTACATTCCCAACGTGACAGGGACACTGTAACAAATTGGTACCCTAATTTATGGAAACACCCATATATCACATCACACTAATTAGCTTTGGGAGTTAGGAAGTGGGTCTTTAGTTACAAATTATATGTTTGGAAACAGAATTTACTGGAATAATATCGTACATGAATGTTTTTCAGGTGAAACAAAAAAAAGAGGAAAACATATCGCCCATGCTAACCATTAGCCTGAAGTAAAATATTTGATTAATAATCCCATGTGAAACAACACAAATTAGCAGAACAGTAGAAAGGTAAAATATATAGCCAAGACAATAAAGCAATAATACATGTATATATGTTCCAAAATACTTGGTCTGTCACCATGAGGTGAAATGTTAGTTGCACAGTGCTATTTCACATCATGACTAGTAAAAGTCTAATTTCAAATTATTGCTTTTGGAAATCATTTCTGATCATATATGTACTTATCCAAACGAAACTCAACATTTTCCTTAATTGCATCGTCGGGGGATACGGTTTTTCTTTAGTCAGTTTTCTTGCAATGCAGTTATAATTCTTATTTCGTGGCAGACAGCACATCTTTCACAAGGGTCTGTCCTGCATACTGTCTGAGCAACCTTTGAACATCCCTTCTTTCATTTCTATATTCTACTTTATAAATCAATAAATTGGACATCCTGTTTCCAGCGTGAGTAATAAATGAGAGTTCAGAGAGTTCCAGATGCTCGGTGATTTCCTGGCTTTTATCGACTAATCACATTGCCAAGTTTGTCTTGTTTTAATGTTTTAGTGTTATATTAAACTAGATATGTAAAAGAAAATCTCGAAAACAATTCCATTTTGCAAAAATTAAGCTCAGAAGTTGACGGCCTACTTTTGTGAAATGCGATTGAATCTCATGAATGATTATTGACCGGTTTTCGGGACGTATCTTGACGGCTATATTGAATTTTTCCGTGGGACATCATAACAGTGCAAGTGTAGTAAGTGTTCAGTACTGCACACGTGTATGCACACGCACACACATCCTCAAAGGTTATGAGTTCAATCTGTTGCAGCTACATGTATTTAAGTGTTTAGCTTGCGTGGTGCACTGGATGTTGCTAAGTGTATAGTTAGCAGGAGGTTTAATTGGTGACGGTGTCTCTTGTCACATTGGTGATTCTACCTTAGTGATGAGCATGTTAATAAGTATCGAACCCGAATGTAATATGTAATATCAAACCGAATGTCTATTCTAGGCTTCATGGTTTTCTAGTTGGGTGGTCAATCGCTAAAATTTAACAAAACCTTTCAAATCACTCCGATAATTTTATACATTTCATAACAGATGCAATATAGTTTGGTTTCACTGCCTGGATAAAACATTGTGAGAAAAAAACGACTATTTAACTTTCACTCATGCTTACAAATGCCAAGTCCTGCAGACTTTGTACGCAGCATGTCATTGAGGGGGAAACAAATTGCAGGTGCGTGTGGGAGTGTTGCAGTGTCTTTGTTTTCCTCGACTACGAGGAGGCAATAGAGGGGGTTGTTCACACATCAGATTTCACAAAATGTGAAACCTTAAAATTACCGCTGTAACGAGGGACACCGTCACAAAGTGTGCACAAACTGGGTGCCATGTGGTTTTTGTCAGTGTGTTAATGACTTACAGGGCACAGCTCTGTTATTGTCAAGACAAAAAATGAACTCACGTGCTGGAGACGGCTTGTACAATGGGGCTGCTTCAGCCTTGGCACGTCGACCCTCAAGTTCAGTTAACCTACAAATTACCGGAAAATATCAAATACCCTCCGACACACTGGACATACATGTAGGGAAGGTATATCTTCCATATTTGAGCGAGGACGAATTATTAGTTTTGTGTATTGTTAAATTGTGTGCCAACATAATGATAGCACACTGTAAGAAAAAGAGAAAGTCGAGATACACAATCATTGAAATTTAACGGTAATGCAATCAACATTTATTCGGTCAAACCTAATTTTGTGAAAAGGTACAGCCCACATATCTAAAAACGTTCCTATGCCAAATTGATTTTCACCCGACAAGAATAGATCTAAATCTAATTGTATCTATCCCTCTGTTAAAAGATCGCATGTCTTTTCAAGAGTTTTTAAACAAGACCTTGCGATTGGCTGTTTAAAACTACAGCACCGTAAACGTTTTCAACATTTTCAACTAGGTGTGGTAACATGAAAGTATTCATCCTTTTTTAAAGCAGGGCGCGGCACCGGGTGTGGCTGCCCCTGTTGAAGGCTGCATTTCTACTAAACACCACTCCCTGAACTGTTCTAACGTAGTAGATGTTTTCAGTATTTGTTCTACCTGTGTCTAAGGTTCTGTGTCTCTCGTTTGGCCTCTTGTAACTCCCTCTCTGCATTCCGAGCGGTAATCTTAAGAGTTAATAGAAAGAACAATTCTTTTGAAAACAAATATGCTGCCAACATTTGAAAACCTCAAACAACGTGCCTCACATAACTGAGAATAAATCAGCTAGTGCAGATATTCAGTACAGCATGCACAGCATGCCATCTGTAAGTATTGAATTGGGCTAGACGGCCCTGTTTTGGCAAAACAATGTATCTTTGAAAATGGCATCTTTAGAAAAAAGGCTACGAAAGTACCATTACCCAACATTTTGATGTTAAAACACAGAACAGTATTGCTGATTAAAAGCTGATTAAAAGAGCGCCCTCAGAAACCCTACAATTGCTCTTTATCTCAAAATTGGAAAATTTGAAGTTACATCGTTTTGCCAAAACAGGGCCGTAGAAACAAGCAATGATCTAAACTATTCAGCTGTGGTTGCCAATAGTTGGGTGTCATAGAAAGTATTCCCGCAAAATTCCCGTAGCATTTCTTCTATTTCTTAGCTGTCCACATTGGGAAAAGTTTAAAAATTTGTTTTCACGTAAAATTATATGTTAAACATATTTGTGAGGTAAAGAAAAACTCTGCGGTAGTTTCTAAGTTACCAAAGACATTTAAAAGGTTTTTGCCAACGTTTCAATTTTCTTACGAAGATCGTTTTTCAAGCCAATAGCAGAAACATGAACGATGTCCTAATTTGATGAGTAACTGCGGACATGAGAGAGGCGACTTTTCCTTTGCTTTATGATGAGTTTTCTCCAAGCTGAAAGAATGTTTGTCTCTGTTGATGTTGATCGTGTTGATGTCTATGGAGAATGCTTCAATTGTTTTCTGTGGTACTAATCTGTGCTGAAGTCTAAAATGCTGGATTCTGATCAATTTACTTGGTGATGTTAGTTCCAAGTATGTTTGGCAGCTGGTTGAGTGTTCGGGGATCTCTCTGCCATTCTCCGGAACGAACATCAGTAAATTGGTTAGAATCCAGCATTCTACACGAACAACAGAGACAGGTTTAGGCATTCCTTCCGTTTGTAGAAAACTCATCATGAAGCAAAAGAAAAGTCTCTCCCACGTCTGCTGCAATCACTCATCAAATTAGAACATCAATCGTTTTTCTGCCATTGGCTTGAGAAAAACGATCGAAGATCATCGTGAGAACATCGCCAAACACCTTTATTATTATTATTATTAGTATTTTACAACATTTATATGGCACAAAATTAGTGAAATGTGCTTTAGTATCCATTTGACAACTTAAAAACTTCTGTGATGTATCGACCAACCAAAGAACCAAGAAGCCTCAAGAAGAGAAACTCTGATTTCCAATTTTGCAGAAATAATTCCAATCATGTTTTTTCATAAGGAAGGGAAATCACTCACCCAACTGTCGTGTGCTTTCTTCTCATGGGCGCCAACCTTTATACAATAAGTCAGAAAATCATCAATGTACTACATGTATTAATATAAAATCACCACCTTCAGATAACTGCTATGTAAGCATCCCGCCCACAACAGACACCCATATGGGAGGTCATCTGGGATGGCACAGTGATACCTTGCCCTAATCCTACTGGTAGACCAAGATTTGAACCCCAGGATGTCAACAGCCAGTCCCCACCCAACCTTCTCTTGGAAGATAAAAAGTTACAATAAGACATTTATCAAGATTTACCTGATTCCTGAAATTCCTTTCGGCCTTTTCAAGTTCTTCTTTCAGGTCTTTGATTTGGACTCTGGAGGCAAATATAAAATCCTTTAGCACAAAACAAAATCACCAAGGACACAAAGTAGAAGATGCCTTCAATAGGAAGAGGATAGTTCAAGCCAGGACTGTTCAACATTCGCTACTAAATACTAAAACAAACAATAACTGCTACCCACCTGCAGTTGGTAATCTCTACCTCAAACGAGGCCGCCTTCTCGTCGGCACAGTCCAGCTTGCTGTCAGTGTTAAGTCGTAGAGCTTCCTCACGACCTAATTTCCTGAATAGGGGAAAAAACGGTTTCAATCTATACATAATTCATTGCTGCCATTTAATGCGTGGGCACAAAATAGAAACCCGCCACTGAGGTACATGTAGTTAGGTTGGACTCCAAAGCAAGGAATCCCAACCAAACTGGTGTGGGCACTTGTTGCAGGGTCAAGAAAACAAATAAATCCAATTTGTTTCTTTACAGGGTAGAAATTAATTCCCGCCTCAAAAAAGAAAAGAAAATATGCCAGATTTATTACCAGACAGGCTAGCATCCCTGCAACAGTCTGTATTTGCCAAGGACTTCACCCTAGCCTCCCTAAGTGAACAATTCAGGTCTTGGCTCAAATCCACCATGAAGTACTTCAGTTCGGACAGCATGGTGCTAACACAATTGATAATCCACGCACAGTACCTTTGTAGTTCAATCTCTTTGCCTTTGAAGTAATCCGTCATGACTTCAAGTTTAGTCCTGGCCTCTTCGCAGCTAGACTTGGCCTGATTGTAATTCGTCTTCACTGCGTCCACTTCCTGTTGAAGGCTCGCTAGTTTGGCTGATACAGGCAGACATATAAAAGGTTCGTATTATAATAACAAATTGGTAGCTGGTATTCCTACAATCATGCTCACCGCGGTAAACAAACACTCATTTAACAGCAACTATCAATGTTTGAATCGTGCTGGCGCATTCTGCAGCCAACTGCAGTTCGCTTTCGAAGATCCCTTGGTTTCAATACCAATATGAAATAATAATAATACCAATAATAAATAATAATAATAATAATAATAATTTCAAGTTGTCAGCTTGATTGATTCCGAGTTATGGGTGAAAAACATTCAAGGGGTCAAATTTTATTTATGGTGGTTCCTTTTAGCTTGTTCAATAAATAAATAAGTTTTTTATTGGAAAATTATTTTAAATCTAGTGGGATTGTCAATTGAGATCGAAAAAATGTCATTTGCTAATTTCCACGATATATAAAATTTGACCCCTCGAATATTTTTCACCCTTTGTTCAATTTCAAGCGCCCGTAACTCAGAATCGATTGTGCCGACAACTCGTACCCTTTGATGTAACGCTTAACATGTATGTTGGACATTGAAAAGTAATAATGCTAGCTTATAATGTGCGAAGTCCTTGGATAAATTATAACATAACTCAAAGGTTCACAAATGAGATTGGGCAGAACCATTAGTAATTTCCGCTTCTGCATGTTACGTTTGTAAGATCACAGTAACTTGGGAGCCTTGTATGGTAGGGTATTGGGATGATATCCAGCTTGAATCTTTATATTTGTCTGCTACATGGTAGAATGTATGGTTTTATTTTATTTAAACTAGTTTATTCAAATGTTATGTTCATAATATTCTCTACTTCTACTTCAACAAAGAGCTACAGAGCTGCAGGTTGCAACTAACAATAACAATCAAAGTAATTTTTAACAACATATATTTGTAGTGATTATGGAATCAGGCAGATTATTTTAAATTAGATCATGCATAATATCAAATCAGCTAATATCATTTCAAGTCAGTCAAAGCATATCTAAGATTTAACATTAGGAACACACTTTCAAAGAAAGTGCGAACTATTACATTGTGTTGAAAACCCCAGCAACTTGAGGTTTTCCCATAGACATAGATAGACCTGAAAACCACAGGCTACAGGGTTTTCAACACAATGTAATAGGTCGCGCTTTCTTCGAGAGTGTGTTCCTAATGCTTCAAGAGGAAGGCTAATGTACATGTACCTTCCATCGCCCGTCTGCTTTTAATCTCAGCATCCCATTTTGTCTCCATTTCATTTCTTTCGCTCTCGATTAGTGATAGCTTGGCATTCACCTGAACCAAATAAAATAAATGTGTAGATGCTGTATCTATTTAAAATTACACTCCCACTTTTAATCAATTTTTCGTTCACCAAACTAGATCAGGGATGGGCAACCATATTGGTTGGTGGTGGAGGTGGACCATGTGCCGCGATGACAAGAGTTGGTTTTATTTGATAGTTTGTTTTTTATATCTTTTTTAATACTAAACATATCCAGACAAGAATGTGTGTAACAGGATGGACTCTGTTTCTTTCGACACTTGAACCATATTCTGGGGGGGTTAGGTGGCACAGTGTTACTTTTCTCGCCTTCACCTCTGTAGGTCCTGGGTTCAAACCCCGCTGGTGCCTATTGTATGTGAACTGGGTTTTCAGTCCCTGCCTAACCTCGTGGGTTTTCCCTATTTCCTGGGCTTTCCTCCCACCACTCAAACCGTAACTTCTTCCTGATACAATCATATGGCGAGTGCTGCACCATGTGGTGGGCGTAACTAAGGTTGTATGAGCCCAAGACTCAGACCGTTGTGGTGGGTTTAAAACTGTGTCAACCAGCTTCAATTGAAGCATACAAAAGAAGAAGGACCATATTCTGACTACATCACAATGCTTTAGCGAAGGAGCCAACGGCTGCTATCATTTTTTCTAGCACCGGGGAAGGATATGACACTACGAAACGTTGTATTTATGCATGCTATCATCCGGTGCCATATTGGAAATTAGACAATATTCAGTCAATCGGTACAGCACTTTCTCTTTAGGAAATAAGGATCCAACTTCAAAAAGATGGCAGTGTATATCTCCCACAGTGTGGGAGGACTAATCACCGCTTAGCGGAAACATTTAGCATTCATCATGTAGTATAAGCATGGAGAATGGTTACTCTAAGCACAAAATGAAGCTGTCACCAGGACCACGGCATTGGATCAAGATCACACGCTACCCTACCAAGCTATGTAAATTTAATCCTTTACTCAGTAGCACATTTTGGTTAGCATGCCAGACACTACATGTATGTCACGAGAACTTTAATGTAAATATGTTACACTTACTCTTGTTATATCCATGAGTTGTTGAATTTTGGCATCAACATTCAATTCTGTAGAAAATATAATATAAGTTGATTAGAGACACAGAGTACTTGGAAATCTGCCAGTAATGGGTGTATCATCTTCTCCAAATTAATCTACCGAAGTTAACCCTTTTCTTACCAATTTGTTTTAAGAATAAGGCTAGTGAGAACCAGCTGTGTGTGTGTACAATGCAAGCAATATTCATTGGTATCCATGCCTATTCTTTTTTGTCGAGTAAACTCACCAAT
>JAVCKS010014983.1:0-10369 GCA_032273685.1 Pteraster tesselatus
TGTCGTCGGTTGTTTCAACAACGAAAAACAAGAGTTCGAGAGAGTAAAGATGGATAGCATGATCAAACACGTGAGGGAGAGCCGCGTTTGCAGTAGCCACGTGTAGCTCCAGAACTGAGAACCACTCGATTGTGATTTGGTTCGCATTTTGGCAATCCATCAGTGGTGCTGACATCGGAATTATTGTCTAAGTCTTGTGTTGTCTACTGTTTGTTTATTTTTAATGTGTTTTGAGAAATAATAAATGAAATGAAATGAAATAACCGAGCGATTAGGCTATCTGCGAACGTATTGGGTCATACGGTATGACTTTCTATGCCGACCGGTGATGGCGCTGCAGTGTTTAAGACATAATTTCCCGCCACGATGAGTTCGCGGTCCCTTGGTTTTAGGTCCATGGTTTCATGGTAGGGAGTTCATGAACAATGTGACAGAACAACCTTACCATAAAAATCATATTTGTAGTGATTGTCCCAAAATACATGACACTGCATGCTAAAATTCTGCTCATTAGTGTAATACAGCCTTTCAAAATCATGATGCAAATTTTAACTTACTTGCCACATGTAAGCCATTTTGCCATAAACGAGTGCTTTATTTTGTTGTTTTTTAGTGGTTCTCAACTCTACGACATCGTGATCCACGACAAAACCCATGAACGAGTTGTCTGGTGTGTGAGCTGAAAATAGCAATTTAGGATATCATCAATATTTGAGACTGTTCAAGAAATCTGTATGCTTGGGCAAGTAAGGGATACATAAAACAGTATTATTAAAACATTAAATACATCGAAATGTGGAAATCTAACAACAAAGTAATTTATATTTTTTTAAATCAAATAAAGCATTAGTTTATCAAAATTGTAGTCACCATATTCCGAAAAAAAGCCCTATCCTTATCGATTACCATGCAGTCTTAAGCAATGTATATTAATGTTTCTCTCATATGAGTATAGATATATTTAAAAGGTTTTAATAGCCCAAATCTTCAAAAGCATATTCTTGGCTCAATCTAAATTAAAATAAATAAAAATTATAAATCTTGATTAACTCACGAAACATGGTGAAGAACTGTTTTGGTAGAAGTTGCAAACCACCCCAGACTGTTTTTCTTCCAGTCCGCTGGAAATACCTGCGAATATTATAGGCCGGCTCTGTGCCAAAGGAGTCAATCACTCGAAGCATACAGCTGAGGAGTAAAATAATGAACATAGTTGGTGAAGATAACATATAATGCCAATGGTTAAGTTTACGGTTTGACACAAATTGCTTACATCTTAAAATAAAAACCTGAATTTTAATACTACGGTAAAAATCCTTGCATTTACTTACTTCCTTTACTTACTCATAAATATTCGTCTTGGTTGTGAGAGGAAATGTGTTTTGTTCATGGTTCGACAGCAATCACAACACAAATCCGATGCCAAGGAGTGCTTAGTAATTGTGGCACACTTACTTGAACTGTGTCCATAATGGTCCTGCAATTTTCTTAAATTGTTTAAGTCCAACGATGTCGATGTAGACTAAGTCAAAGGGACGGTCGCCTCCTATGGGACAACTTTGGCTCGTTACACCTTTGCGTTTTAGAAAGCTGAAAAATTAAGAAATTAAAATTAGGTATTTACCATTTTTATAGATTCTATAGAGCCCAAATGAGATGTCTCTAGGATAAATACCTAATAACGCTTTGAAGGATAGGCGGTGGTCATACAGTATTGTAACACTGTATTTTAAGGCCTTTATAAATTCATCTAAAATCAGCAGAAAACGTGTGTAGTCCATTTCCACCATGAGTGGAAATTTGTACTTAGCCTGTGCTAAGTGCTAAATTTGTGTTTTTTCAATTATTATTAAGGAGCCCGATTATGTTTTACCTCAACAATTTACCTTTTTAATGTTGATACCGATATTGAAACGTCCAGCTCATGACCGAGGATGTACAATGAGGCAATGACATCACTCCACTGGACCAATTCACCCAGAGGTCCTCCTGAGGAAGCTCCCTCAGCAATCTTGAAGCCGGTCTCCTTCGTGAGCAAACCCATATAAACTAACACCTGGATGAGGAAGCAGAAAAGTTCGAATGAAAACAAAACTAGGGTCCTGTGCACTAAACCAGGATCGTTGAAACCAATGGACAGAAAAGACACGGCGAGAATTTCATGCGAGAATCAATTCTTACAAAGCAGATTCCCGTTACCAGACCTAAGTTAATTCAAGTTGCTTCCTGAAGCCTTCAGGAACTACACTGTTAATGCCAGCAAATCCAATGACTTGGGACAACAATAATTTTGTTGTGACAAAACAACGTTTTCTTGTGCTGTAGTAAAAAAACAATTCTTCAAAGTTTTCCTCTTTCAATTTGGAATGGCTCTAGTTTTGCATTGCGCGATCACAGCTGAAGGCATCAAGTGGGCTCCACCAAAATAGAAGGTACCAGGGTATAAGTACAAAATACATATACGGATCATACCATCCAGAGGACAGAGTAAACTCCTCATAAGTCACAGTGGGATAATTTGGATTTCTTCTTAGGAGCAAATTACCATCCGTTTGATTCTAGGGGTTTGTCGCTATGGTAAAATCTGAACGTGTAAAAGTCAAATGTTTTGGGTTTCCTGGATTGGAGTTTATTAGGAGTTTACTGTTTAACAGTTAGACAGACCATAGAAACAATACTACACCAGGTAAGAAAGGTAGTTTGGTTAGGGAAGTGTTATTTACATGGTTGATGTACCCGCTACCACAAATAAACATACCGTCACAATTACAATACTAGACATTAGGGGCAGATTTCACAGAGGCATTTTAGCGTGCATATAACTAACATGCGTTAAAATTTTAATCGCATGTTTAAATGCTGTTTTTCGCGGAAAGCTAAACGAACGTTCAAACATCATTTTACAAGACGGGATCATCGCACGATTAGCTGCACGCGGATAGCCTTATGTTTAGCCCTCAGATTAAACAGGTGCAGTCAAATTATGACAACCTGCCATTGCATAATAGGCATTTTCAATTACCGGTTAATAACCCCGTATGTAAGGGTATTTGCGTTGTGGACACGCATTTTCGCACAGAGATGTCAGGGAAAAAACGTGGCGATAATTTCACTTTGTTTCAAAAAATGGGCCTCATTGTGGCCGTAAAGATCCACAAAAAGGTCGTAGAAAACAAGGAGTGATACTTCCGCACTGAGACAAAAACAGAAAGCATTGGAGGACATCGCCAAAAGAATGGTAGCCAATTTCCCTGAGCGGCTTAAATCTTCCGATGAAGAATTACGTGAGTCTAGGCCTACTGCTTGCTAAGACGCTCACTCATTTATTTGCAAATCAATCTGTGGTAGTAGTTTTTGCGAGTTAAACATACCCTCAAGAGCATTCAAGTGTTCTTTTGCTATTTGACCGCAGGCGTTCAAAATATTTAGACGCACACGGACAGTTGCGCCTCGTGAAACGGAAATTAAAATTAAAAGCATGCTTAATGCGCGATTAAGAAAGTTATCCGCGTGTAAACCTTAAAACGCTTCTGTGAAATCGGCCCTAGGTATTGTGTACAAACACAACGTTTTGTTTTGCTTTAATGAAACGTTTCAAACAGTGAGCCCGACTTTGAGATCCCTTCATCTTTGACATGACCTTATTTTGACTTGAAATGTGTCTGTCAAAACCTAAACTTAACCTTCATTCTGATACTGACTCTAAAACTTATTTTAAACCTGATCGTGAATCTTAACTCAACTTTGACCTTCATTCTAGCTGAAACATGCGCGTAGGACCCCAATTTGTACTCTCACCCCACCTGGGGTGAGGGTACAAAGAACACAAGAACAGAGAAAACAATGTTTAAATCATTGCAAATTCCAAGGGGGGGGGTGAAAGGGATAAAGCACCAAGATTCAGTAGTTGTAAGATCAGATATAGGATTAAATATTGGCAAAAATATAGTAGGGTTGTATATTTATTACCCCTTTGTCCACTGTGTGAGTGTTGGAGAGCCTGATCAAAACTAAATAGGAAGCATGGTTTTCATTTAACAGATTAATTAGAAGTGTTTTATTGTAATACCTAATCTTGAATAAAATGGCCACAAAGATTATAAAATGAGTACCAGTATTCAATAAAAATAAAAATCATGTTTCAAGATCAAAAGCAAGTATAAAAAGATACGTTTTACCTTCAGTTTTAAACTTCTCTAGACTCGTAAGATTCCTAATGTGACCTGGAAGTTTGTTCCATAGTTTAGGGGCAGCTGTCTGAAAAGCACAATCACCAAGTGACGCTTTACATTTAGCACTCCCCGGAATCAGTAACACACTATTCGTTGAACGAAGACTATATCTGTTTTGACGAACAACAGACACCAGGTCACAAAGATACCCTGGAGCTGTTCCACATAAACATTTAAATGTTAAAATCTAAATTTTTAACTGAATACGATACACAACTGGTAACTAATGAAGGAAATGAAGAACTGGCGTGATGTGACATACATGTATAAGTGGTAACCCGGTTACAAGGCGAGCTGCAGCATTTGAATTCTTTGTAATTTACCAATGTATGTATTGGAAAGACCATACAGTAAACTATTACAGTAATCAAGTTTGCTTGTTATAAAAGCATGTACAGTACTAAAGACTCTATTGACTCTATTGACTCTATTGACTCTAGTTAAAAACTTCCTGATCCTGCACAAATTATACAGGTGGTAAAATGCAGAACCCCTTTTTTTACTTACATGATACCCCAATTTCAGCTCCGAATCGAACCAAACCCCAAGGTTACGAATGGCACCAGATGACGCACGAACAGTAGTATTGCCAACATTCAAATGAGACATAGTTACTTTTTCCAGTTTCCTTGTATCTAAAATTAGAAATTCTGTTTCTTTAGTGTTGAGCTTGAGATTATTTACTGTCATCCATTGTTGAATTTCAGTAATACAATTTTCAATGGCACATTTTGCAGTAGATAATAGAGTATTAAACGTTTATTGAATTCTAATAGAAATAAATGTAACTGTGTTTGATTCTATATTTAGATGTAATTGTCTGAAAACATTTGGTTTTCAAAAGGCAAAGTTTCCATGCGCCTGTTTTATCTATACCCGGCCATTATTACAGGATCAAAATGTGAAGAGTTATAAAACTTGGAGTGAATAACAAGAATTTCTCTTATTATTGTTTAGTTGGTTGTTTAAAGTTCCATTTATGTGAAGAAAAAATATATAAATTTGAAATGTAAATATTGGTTGTTAAAGAAAATGTTTACCTTGTATGCTGTTTTTGGATATTAAAATACTAAACCCCACTGTTTGTTTCTTTGTAATAATGAGTACATGTATGTTCTTGGTCTAAAATATGATGAGTAATACTATTAATTTTGGCTCTTGACACCAAATCCAACACTGATCCTATAGCCTTGGAAAAGGTAATTTCTCGTTTCTTACTCTTTCCCCGATCAGCTCTAATTCTTGCCCTATTGCAACCCCACCAAGTGTTTTGTTTGCTACACGGTGATTTCCCCAAGTAATGCGTTCGCACAAGAACACTTGTGGTTTTCCGGGGAATAGGTTCTCAGCACAAACAAGTCTGCTACACCCGCAACATCATCCCGTAACCCAGGCGGTCTGTTTTCTGCGGTGCCTGAATAGCGACTGGAGTTTTGATACACACGACGCTGATCACAGCAGAGACGATTCTTCTCGCTTCTTTGAATGAACTTAGACTTGTTTAAGTTGGCGACCGTAAAGACTTTGTATATTATACAAAAAACGCAACAACACTGGTCATATATGGGACTAGGACTTGATAAAGTTTAGAAGTTGACAACTTTCGACAATACAAATCTATTTTTACGCCGTACCCATTCTTCAATGTGTTTTGTACACGGGGGAAAACGCGCCATTGTGATGTCGTCCAATATATTAGGCCACAAAATACATCTACAGTATCTCACAAGTAAATAACTGAAAAAAGTTTGACGATTGGTGGTTTACTTTTAAAAATATAAGAACTAAAGAAAAATCGTGTACAAATGATATGGGGATTTAGGCATAAACAAAGAATAATAATAAAAATCTCAACGAAAACAAAACCTGTTCCGTCTCCTAAGTTGGAACAGCTAATTACATTTTAACTAATACTATGTCGCTTATTATTCCAACGTTTCCCATACTTTTATTAGATGACAATCACCATATTTTGACAAAACTCAACAGTGCTGTCTGCTCATATTCTGAAGGCTGCACAGGGTGATTGTTTTGGTGATAACCACCATTAGACACAGACCATTTTCAACTTAACACCAGGTTTGAGCTTCCAAAGTAGCCTTTAACTAGTTAAAAATGACCAACTAAGGGTATCCAGGGGTAGATTTTAAGGATTTTTTCAGGTTGTCCACAGGGCAACCTATTGGGGAGTCAAGGTTGCCCCCTCCATTTTCAGGTTGCCCCGCATCAATCCAGGTAAGGACTTTAAAGCTAATGCTTTTTTCCCAGTTTTAAATATTCATAGGGTCACTATAAATGCTGTGTTCAATGTAACCAATTCATAGAACAAAAAATGGAAACCAACTCGTTGACACTCACGATGTCCAGCAGACAATCTTTGCTACGGGGAATAGGTCGCCATATAAATTGTGTACATACCGGCAAGGGCTCGACGAATCCCGGGCCTGTCCGGACGGGGATTCTCGCACAAGAGCCTGCCGGACCACCAAACTTTAGTAATTTTTGCTTGTGTTTTTTCCCCGAGAATCAGACTCCGTAATCATGGACCATAATACAAAGTTACACAGACCAACAAGCAAATTATATGACATTAAACATTCACCAACAAAAAAAGAGTTATCATCGCCATTCGGTGACTTCGTCTTTCAAAACAAAAATGTGAATACTCGTTCGTACAAAGCTGCCATCTTTTCGTCCACTGGTACTGCGCGCTGTCCTTGTACTGGTTGTGAAACAATGAAACGGCACCAGCACAGACTGCGCGCGCATAATCTCAGCACTGCTGTTTTTCTGGACAGCATGCGAGCTCGCCAAACACAGTACCGGCTATGTATTACAGTTCAGCTTGCGCGCGTACGGGCGGCCGTGCCGGGGATTGGGAATGGGAAAATAATGTACATGACTGTACTGGCAGCTCAGACAATCAATTCCCAACGTGCGGGCCGGCGGTCCAGGATATTAAACAAGCGCTTGGTCGTCCGAGGTGCATGGTTGTCCGAGGGGCAACTATGATTGCGTTTTGGGGTTGCCCGATAGAAAGTCGGGTCGTCTCTGACGACCGGACGACTGTAAAAATCGATCACTGGTATCTATTTTACATATTACTACAAGTAAAAAAAAGTTTCCAGATACAAATACCGTATATAGTTATGTTCCATTGAGGATATTACCATACATATTTTGACTTTAGAGCAATAGTGTGCACACCACTGCATACAGTATACACTAACATGTAGTTTGTAATAATATGCACAGCTCGATACATAATAAACTGTTCACCTTTCTCTGTTCTCTATTGGTCAAGTTCTGTTTTGATTGTAACTCGTGTACAGCTGGTATCCACATGCTGTCCCACATGCGCTCAATTCTCTGCCTGACCCATTCTAGATTCAACGTGCTACCATCTGCCTTGTTGAGAATTTCCATCAATTCATTCTTATCTGTTCTTATCTGTGCCTGGTGCAAAAGAAGAAGAATCAAATAGACCCCGGCTTAGACCAGATGAACATAACATCGTGACAATACTCGTAAACAAAAAAAATCATTCCACTTGCCTTTGGTCGAACTGGCTTGTTAAAGAGATTTGTTGACACGGCTGGTCTCCATTTGAGTTTAGGGCACCATTTCTCCACCTCACTGAGATAGATAATAAAGGAACATTCGCTGCCGTCCACGCCGTACTTGCTGTAGCAAGGGTCTGATGCCCACATTTCTCTCATCCACTGCGAAACAAATGAATTAAATATTTGCACCATTATTCAGGAAACATACAAAAAATGTATGTGCTATTGACACAGTAAATATACCCTGCCACTTTATTGTGCATTACCATAATTAATCTACAATTTCGTCATTGTGCTATTTTGGCGTAAGTCACGTTTTCTGGCATGTTTTGATCTACATGTACATAACTTTTAGTAAATGGTGTTAACTTGACATACATGTATTGGACAATTTTCTTCAGGGGCGCTCAAATGGCGTAACTAAAACAAATGCACTTTATTCGAATCATGATAACTTTGCACAGAAAAAGCTTTTATGAGCATGTTTGCGGACTTCAAACACATTTCAACATAACAAATTTTTTCGAGATAGGTACTATATTTTCAAAAATCAGTTTGTAACCGTTTCCTGCAAACTTTTGCAAAAGTGAATTACGCCAATAGCACAGCAGCGACTGAGTAGTCAATTTGCTCACAATATATCTGCCACTTTCTTGTGCATAACACTACACAAGAAAGATCTGCTTTAGACATGCGTGGTAACCTAGAAAAACTGTCCTCTTGTGGGATAGTCCCACGAGGGACTGTACATGTATCCATGGTTAGGTTAACAACAAAGCAAAGCAAAGCTCTACAAGATGGCTGCTTTTCGAACCATCTACAAGATTATGTAGGTTTTTAGCCTCTCAAATGGCTCCAATTCTTTTAGTATGCATGAAATTCTCAAGCATAGCTAATATCATGTTACAAAAAGCATGTTTTGTAATATTTCTTAAGCAGGAGAAGATTTCTCGAATTGTGAGTTTGTTTTAATTGCTGTCTGAAATGGGGCTTGACACACACAATATGTCAAAGTTAGACACACACAACCAGCAACATTGCAGTCAGCACTACCTACCTATAAGCACAGCTGTACTCATAACCTAACTAAATAGCCTAAACAATTAACACCACACATTTTCACTAGAATAATAATAACAATTATTATTATTATTATTATTATTATTATTAGAACTGGAGTTGAAACATAACACTCACTGTAATTTTCTTTTCACAATCAGGAAAACCTCGCATATCATATTTGCCATATGCACACTTGGCCTCTGGACGCATGATTAAATCTAAATTTTGTATAAAAAGGTCATTTTAATAGCCTGGCCACTTATAAATTATGTCACTGGTCAATATTAGGTCACTGGCCACAGGTTCCTAAAGGGGAGGAGGGGGGTGAGACACCTATTGGGGGGGGGGAGGGAGGGGTAGGGAGATGATTTACAGAAATGAAATAAAACATAAAGATGGTCTGCGCTGTGTGGGTTCAATTTTCCATCATATTTAGTTAAACAGTCAAAACAAAATAAGTTTAGATAGGAATACTAGGACTATTGTGTGTGCAAACAAAATTTGTATGCTTCAACCACCTCTGGGGATGCGAGTCTCTGGTCGCCCAGTGGCCTAGGCCGCCGGCGGCCTGGGCCGCCAGATCCCTAGGCCACCAGGCAATAAGGCTATCTGCCATTTAGGCCATCTGCCATTTGTTGAGTACTGCTCTGTTGTATGCCTAGGCAATTATACCCTTTTTTTTACATGACAGATTTCCCACGTGGCTACATCGAGTGTAGCAAGTGTTAATAACTTACACAAAGCAATGGGGTTTTGATCGCATGTACATTTCAGAGGGAAAGAACTCTGTTGTATTTTGTTGGGTTGGCTAGAGGGTAGGTGCGTATCTATGCACAAGCTTAGAAACGAGGTATACATGAAGTAGCTTGGTAATTCACTCCTCAGCTACTGAAATATCCTAAAAACACTGAATTGTGCTATGTTTGTGTCAGCATCCTGAGTCCCCGGAGGGTTAAGTCACGTACCTTTGGCTGAAAACGGTTGATCATAATCATTGTTGTAAGGCACCACCTTCCCACTACCGGTACTTTCTTTCTGCAATAAGATCTTACTGTTGCTGTAGTTTACGTCAAATCGTTTTTCAACAATGTCAAGCCTCTCCATGATATTCTCAAGGAGAACTGCAAGAGTTCTCTTAAGATCTGCACCACAGGATTACAGTAAAGTAGTATGGGTGTGGGGTAGTGGGGGAGCAAAACAAAAGTTAAAAGGGGTCAGTCTTGACTTAGTAGTGAACCGTTGAATGTAAACCAACCTATAGGTTACCATATTAGGGTAGGGTGTGAACAGGTGGAAGTGGAAAGGCAGAACAAATCAATAAAAAAGAACAAAGGATAACACACCAAAAAATAGATACATGTACCTATGTGTCTGTTTTGGAAACAAACAGTTTCAATTTTAATCTTTTAGAGTTTCTGTTTGAGATTCTGTTTCAGTTTGAGATTCTGTTTCAGTTTGAGATTCTGTTTCAGTTTGAGATTCTGTTTCAGTTTGAGATTCTGTTTCAGTTTG
>JAVCKS010015016.1:0-13767 GCA_032273685.1 Pteraster tesselatus
TTTCCCCGGTACAATAGCCATAGGAAATGCACATTTTAGCTTGTTCTGCATAGCGTGTGATGGATCGAGTACACGCATGCACATGACTCGTATTATCTTGTACTTATTGGGAATTTCGCTATAGGGTACGCAGTTCGTTGTAAACGTTAGCATTTTTAGTACATGATGTAGGCAGTTACAATACAGGTACAGTATTTCTCCCTTATCTAGCCCGATATGTATTTGCCCGATTTCAACAAAACTTGATACTGCATACCGCAGGCGAATGGGCAGAGTTTCTTGAAATACGAGATAATAGAATATATCCAACATATCCCCGGAATTGGGTTATCTACAAAGTATATGATCTGTGATTTTCAACTGATTTCCCTACATGAAAGAAAAAGTATCTCACACTTACACATTGAATTGACTTCATTCACTCCCTGCATCAGATCCAAAATGCACTCACTCAATAAAATCTGCTCCCAACAATTACTCTCCATAAAAAGGTGATAATTTTTCTGCCCATTAATTCCCACCAAACTGTGTTTCCCTAACTCATAAAAAAAAACTTGGGTTATAACGGCGCTTAAACCACAGAATACTAATGGTAGTTCCTGTGTGGTGCAATCCAATTGTGTTTATTGTGAAAATATTACACACAGCCAGGGATAAGATATAGCATATTAATATAGATAAAAGTATATTGCCTACAGGGCAAATGTCTTATTACTATGCAAGCATGTCAGCCGTATGCATGTGATGCTGTGTGTGGGATATTAGCTGATATTGACTTATATGAAGAAGATAGCAGAGCATTATTGAAGTGCACTTGGCCTAACCAGATCTGAGGCTTGACTGATCCTTTGTTACATCGGAAGATACTGAAATGATTGGTCATTGGTTATCAAAGAGCCTCATTGTTATGTATTATTCAAACTACTCATTTGAATAATTTAAGTAAGAAAAGAAAATCAACGGATTGGTCAATTGGCTAGCATGAATGTTCAGAAACACTAATTCAATATTTGTTGTTAAGACCAGGACCCCAATAATATCATACCAATAAGTATTAATAATTGTTGGATTATAATATGGGACCGGTTCTTTAAAAGTAATTTCACTTGCTGGTAAACTTTCGTTTCAGTTGTGTTGTAATTTTACTTTTGACCATTTACACACGTTTTTTAAATAATATTTTTAAAACATAACTTTTCAACCCAAAAATAGGTGTCCCACATATATCAGAATGAAGCTTGTCTTGTGATCTTTCCAGCTAGTTATATATATATTGAAACTCAAAGTTTTTACTCCCCAGTGACTCATATTCTCGAAGCCAGTCAAAGAAAGTTCATCATGAATTGATAATGAACAAGCCAAGTACCCTCCCACAAGTATTAATGCAATACTACAAGTCAATGTACTTCCTTCCCCGAGTCACTTGAATCTTGATAACATTAAGTATTTCCACTTGACTATCTAAGAAAAAAAATCGTCCTAGTGGTTTTATTTCTAAGTAATTCTTCTTTCTCTGTCAGCCTGGAATCCAATTCCAATTTGATCATAAACCTGTGAGAGGAAAAACCTTAGACAAACACAAGTGTGCTAATTTAGTTCTGGCTTGAGCATAGGCTTATATGTACACTACGCTGTAAATAGTGGTGGTGTGTCACACGTATCCATAGCAGTCAGTGACTTGACTTGACTAAACATAATGTTTTATATAAAGTCCACAAAAAATGTATCCTAAAATATTTATAAAAAAAGAATTTTAATTGTTGATTTGTGTTAACTAAATGAAAGATGTAATGAAAGATTTGCAGTATTTGACTTGACCCTTGACCCTACATGCCAAGTGTTCATAAGATAGTACAAACTAAACGAAACTAAACGTTAATTTCTTGTTTGTGTTGCATTATTCGGTTCAGTCTGTTCATACAATGTGACGCGCCATATCAAAAGGTACCTCTTGTTGGCCTGTGTGATTCCAAGTTATTGAAAGTCACAACATGTTGACAATCGAGGCCGATGTCGAATTTTATATTCATGTTTAAAACTCATCTTTGAAATGTACTTCAACAGAAGAAATAATTCTTATGTCGAATAAACATCATCAAACTTGCTAAAAGTAAAGTTAAAATTTGGGTATTAAAACTTTAAACCTGATTTCCCGCAATTGATGCTGTTGCTGATTGGCTGCGAGTACATGTCGTCATCTAAGCATAACTCTACGACCGAGTGTCCAATCTCTTTAAAGTTGGTACCATTCTAAAGCTTAGACCATAGGCTTTCTTGTGGTACCATTAACTCATATGTTACAGTAGACCCTGTGTCTCCCCCCAAGCTCTGTTTAGTGTTCTAGTTATCAAACCCCCCAAGTGTTTGGAAGCTCTGTTTCAACTGAGTTAGGAAATCTCAATTTGCAACTTTATTCTTATTTCATGGCAGATCTGATGACAGAAAATATTATTTGTCTGTTATATGGGTGTCTAAATGTCATTCTTATCACCTCATATTGTATCTCTATTTTCATTGTTCCAAATTCCGATATCTTAGGCTCCAATAAGGACAAGGTAACTTTTGGTTAGTAAAAGTGCGCTTCATTAGAAAATCAGTAAGAAATTTAGGACAATTTTAGGACAAAGGCAAATTTGATAAAGTTGAAATACAGCTTTTTGTTCTTCGTAAAATGATATATACGTATGCGATAACCTACAGGTATGTGCGTGTATACGTTTACATTCATGTATACTGTATGTACGTAACATGTATGTCTATGTGTATGCATAGAGTGTATGTATATATAGACATGCTACAAATTGAGAAACTAGATCTTTTAGACCGTCAGGGCAATCTTGTAGATTCATCCATCATAGGCAATACTATAAATGCTAAGGGTCATAGCCCTAACTATGCGAGTGTACATCTGTATATTGGAGATAGGCATTGAATGTTGTGTAGTCTGTATATAGATTCACTATTCTATATAACGTTCAAACTTCAAAAGTAAAGATGAACCATTAAGTATGCTCTCCGGCATGGTAGGTTATTCCAGTCATTAGCCAAGTGAACAAAAGAATGAATAGCTGCCTATTTCAAACAGAAATACACAAAAACGAAGCTTAACTTCTCATCTTTTTACTTCAGAAAAAATCTTTATTGATTAATGATTCATCCGATAACATTTAGACCACCTACATTTACCACTCAACAGATGTCCTTTCACTTCCATATTTACCCAAATTCCCTGGGCTGAATTGTATCCGAAATTTTCAGAAGAAAAAGCTACTTACATTCCCATATTCATCTCATGCGCCAGTGCTGTATCTATATAACTGCATCACTCCATAGCAATGTTATATATGGTCTTTTTTAAGGTTTATATAATGAGATGAGGTCAGATCACTGAGTTTTGGCCTTTTTGCAAACGTACATCCATTAAACTCCGATCGTTGAGTTATGATTTTTTTTATGTTTTACTGTAAGATTAAATCGTAAAGAATCATTGAAGTGTAACAATCAAGTCATTCATGTCTAGTACGTTTGCGAAGGGAACTTGCAATAGTAGCGTACTTTACTACTACAATGCATTTCTAAAAATACTCTATATTTTGATTCCAGACTACAATGCACCATTTAGTGCCCACCCTCCAACCGCCTGTCTCAACAATGAATTCAATCATGTCGGTGGGCTTCTCTCAATTCGGAACAATATCTGTCATGTTTCAACTGCAGTGTCCGCCTGCACAGTTGAAAGTAAATCCGCTGCTGAGGCTTATGTTTAGCATTATATTTTTAGAATTAAATGTCAACGATGTGAATATATATTTTTTCTGTATTTTTTGGGGGGTCAGGTTTCTCTTGAATTTGATTCAATTATGGAATTGGATCTAATTATTGACTTGCACAATTGGCTGTAACTTCCTGATTTGTACAAAAGATAAGAAGTACCCAGTCTGCAGGGCCCAAAAATTATGTTTTGAATTGTTTAGTTCCAAAATGCGATAAATGTCAAAAGTTGTAAGAAATCAGTTCCAACTGTTTGGCATGACGCTACTCCTGATGGATTTCAGCTTGTTATCTTCTCATTGTTATTCATTAAATGTTAAAACAAAACAAAAATGTGTTGCTATTACACCTCTCAAAACAAAGAAAGTAGGGACTAAAAATATATTGACACATTGGCACCATAAAACCAGAGTTTTGAGGGCAAAGAACGTTCGACTACATCACCTGACCCCTAACCCCCTGACCCCTGACCCCTAACCCCCTGATCCCTAACCCCCTCAATGACCATTCATCTGACTCCTCCCTAATAAACTTTTGTAACTAAATATAAAAATATAGATGAAACTACCATAAATTATTACCACTATCTATTATCATGATGGATTTGGGCCTTATAATCCATGCCTCATCTGTTTCTTGAGATTAATTACTGCTACCGTTTGTCGATGTGTGATGTCATCTTTAAGACTTGGCGCAGGGTCTGTTGTGCTCCACGAGTCTCCATACGTGATCATCATCATACTTTTCCTTCTCTCTCCCTCTCTTTCCCTCTAACTCAGAAGCGCAAACAAGCCCACAAATAGCTTAGAAAGGCCCGTGCTTTTTTTTAGCTATCGCGTATGTCAAAGATTTCTCAGTGTCTGGCTCTGTCTGTCTGTCTGGCTCGCTCTGTCTGGCTCGCTCTGTCCCGCTCGCTCTGTCCCGCTCGCTCTGTCCCGCTCGCTCTGTCCCGCTCGCTCTGTCCCGCTCGCTCTGACTCTATCTCGCTCTTGCTCTATCTCGCTCTATTTCGCTCTATCTCGCTCTGTCTCGCTCTATTTCGCTCTATCTTGCTCTATCTCGCTCTATCTCGCTCTATCTCACTCTATCTCACGCTACCTCACTCTATCTCACTCTATCTCGCTCTATCTCGCTCTATCTCACTCTATCTCGCTCTATCTCGCTCTATCTCGCTCTTTCTCTCTCTATCTCGCTCTATCTCGCTCTATCTCGCTCTCGCTCCCTTAGATTCCCACAACCCGTGTAACGGTGACTCTGTAACTCTAAGCTCAGCGATGTTTAGTAGTAGTGGGGTTTGGGTTGGCATTGATGACATGTTAGCATCATCTTACCTAGGTGGTCTTCAACACTATATTTTTGCTATATTTTTGTGTTAGCCAAAGAGGCGTCTGGGCGTGTTTTGGACCATAACCACAGGGGTGTCTGGGTCTCTTTTGGACCATAGCCTCATAGGGTGTATGGGTGTATTTTGGATCATTGCCTCATAGAGTGTATGGGTGTCTTTTGGACCATAGCCTCATAGGGTGTATGGGTGTCTTTTTGACCATATCCTCATAGGGTGTATGGGTGTCTTTTGGGCCGTAGTCACAGGGGTGTTGTTTAATTTGACAGCTTCATTCCGACACAAATTAAGTATAGCAGCCATATTCTGAAATAGTCCCTTGTCAAAGTACCCTGGCCAATCCCAGAGGAACAAAGGACTGCACCACAATATGGCCTCTGCATTTAATGCAATTTAAATAATGCATAAGTTGTGTGTTATGCTTAACGACAGGTTGTAGTGACTAATCAGATTACAACAAGACGTGGGGCTGACCAATCAGGAACCTCAGAAGCCAACGATGGTACCGGTAAGTCTAGCCACATGTTAGGGGTAGTGTGTAAATAGTCTGCTAATGTTTCTGAACCATAAACTCTTGAACATTGTTAAACCAGAATGACTTACTTACATTGTGGTTTGAGAACTTCTCCTCCCCCGCCCGTCCCCATTCTCTTCCCCATTCTCCCATCTGCCTCCATTTCCCCTTATATCCCCCTTTCCTCTGTCCCCATTCCTGTCCCCATTCCCCTGCCAATCAGTATTCTTCTCCGCCCCTTCCCCATTCTCTCCCGTCCCTTCCCCATTCTCCCCCGCCCCTTTCCCATTTTCCCCCGCCCCTTCCCCATTCTCCCCCGCCCCTTCCCCATTCTCCCCCGCCCTTTCCCCATTCTTCCCCGCCCTTTCCCCATTCTTCCCCGCCCCTTCTTCATTCCCATTGCCCGTCCCCATTCTCCCCGCTCATTTCCATTCCCTCCCGCCTGTCCCCATTTTCCCCCGCACATCCCCATTCTCCCCTGCCCATTTCCCCGTCCATCCCCATTCTCCCCTGCCCATTTCCCCGTCCATCCCCATTATCCTCCGCCCATCTCCATTACCCCCGCCCATCTCCATCACCCCCGCCAATCCCCATTACCCCCGCCCATCCCCATTACCCCCGCCCATCCCTATTCTCCTCCCCTATTCTCCTCCCCACAGCCCGTCCCCATTCCCCCTCCCCATTCCCCCTCCCCATTCCCCCGTTCCCACAGCCCGTTCCCATTCCCCTGTTTGTATAGCACCTTTTCCAGTGTTATTTTATCACTAAATGTCAACAGCAGTAAGCGACGTGCTGCACACCATGCAGGCTGCCCTGTAGTTTAGTGTGCTCGCCAGACTCCTCAGAGAGTGTCTTCCAATCCTTTTACAGAATCCATGGTATTTCCTTGGGTATAGAGACAATCTTGAACACTCCCCCTACATAACAGTTAGGAAATGAAATCTTAGGATGCTAGGTCCAATGTCTGGTTGACTAGGAACTCGTTTTATAGTACCTCGTGGCTGAGTTCATTTCAAGAGAGTTGTTCTTGAGTAACAATTATCTCATCTTCCTTGTCTGTACAAGGCGAGAATTTTCCACTCAAAGTATTTAGATGCTCGTGGAATTGGTGTGTCTACTCTGTCCTTCTGCCAGAACACTAAGAACTAGCCACTCGATTTGTGTTTAGATGTAGTGTGTCCACTCTTCCTTTAATACAAAACAATAAAAAGGACTGTGTCCACTAGAATTGTGTTTAGATGTAGTGTGTTGGTGTGTCCACAAATATTTTCCACTCGATTTGTGTTTCTAGATGCAATGTGTCCGCTGTGTCTTTTGGTGTGTCCATTATGTCTTTAGTACAAAACAAAGGGTACATACATAAATGTTCTATATTAACGTGCAAATATTGCCTCTACCAAGTACCTTATTGTGGCATTGATGTGCTCTACTTCTGTGTGCGGACATTGCTGTTGTTTTTATTGTTATTGTTGTTTTGGTTGTTTACAGTAATGGATAGCAGTGGATATCACGTCATGGCAGCCCTGGGTAACACATGGTGTCATAGTGTGAATACACGGCTGATTCTGCAGTATGTTGACGAGACATGCAGAGAGGTAAGGCAATAGACTGTAATGAGTAGTAGCCATCTTGTGGGGCAGTAATAGATGGTGTGAGGAAATAGACCCTATTGAATAGTAGGCATCTTGTGGGGCAGTAATAGATGGTGTGAGGCAATAGACCCTATTGAATAGAAGCCATCTCGTGGGGCAGTAATAGATGGTGTGAGGCAATAGACCCTATTGAATAGTAGCCATCTTGTGGGGCAGTAATAGATGGTGTGAGGCAATAGACCCTATTGAATAGTAGCCATCTTGTGGGGCAGTAATAGATGGTGTGAGGCAATAGACCCTATTGAATAGTGACCATCTTGTGGGGAAGTAATAGATGGTGTGAGGCATGAGACCCTATTGACTTGTTATCATCCTTCATGTCTGCAACTTCTGGGTGCCTTGGCCGTCTGAAGAAGTATAATCCGGTCCACAAATTTTCCCAGCCAGAGGCTTGGTATCCAGAACAGATTAACCTCAGTGCCAAGTTTAAGGAATGCTTGAAATCCTTGGACCCCACACCTCACAGCAGAGTAATGCTATTCATTTAGTGGGCTCAACAGTATGAGCAGGTTTTTCAGACATTCTGGGAAATAAATTTGTTCCGATGAGAAAACCATAGGCCTATCTGCCTGTAAACATTTCTTGATGGTCGTTAGGAAACATTTTTGGCTGTTTTTAATCTTCTGAATTTGTTATTACGGAACAGCTGCAGCTGTTGACGAAAGCACTATAGGAATTTAGTGATGTGGCTTGATAGGTGGACGACAGTTGGGAAAATAGTTTTGTTAAATACACAATATTTGTAGTGGAATTGTTTCGACAATACATGTAGATAATATTTGTGACCACCTCTGCGGAAATGGGTATGCAGTTTCACGAAGGGGCTGTTCTATGTGGAACGTTATTTTTGTTATTGGTTTATTAGTTTCTATTGTATGAATACCTTCATAATTTCAAAAGGAACTAAACTGTTACTATTCAAGAGAGTTTCTTCTTAGCTCATTTCTTTTTCCACTTGCTGTATTTAAAGGGCTGTATCTCTGTGTGGAAGGCAAGCACTTTTGGTACACTAGGCATATGCACAGTCAGTATATCTTCAGATTACAAAATGCCAAACCTACACCAAATTTCAAACCTGCACCAAATTTCAATTTAGTCCCATACTACTCCTTTTTGTTAAGCCGGTCGTGTGTAAAGTTGAATTGTTTAGAATATTTGTAGTGGAATCATTTTGAATTTGTTTGCAGAATTTGAGAAATTGTTTAAATATATAGATAAACATAGATGTCAGTAATGGAATTGTGTGAACAAATTGACGATATTTGTTTAGTGGAATTGTTTACAAAGTAGAAAATGTTACTAGTGGAATAAATAATTTATGTAGAGGAATTGTTTAGAAAATAGACAATATATATAGTAGAATTGCTTAGAAAATCGTTTGCTGTGAAATTGTTCAGTAAATTGAGGACAACAAATATGGCACCTGTGACCATTTTTCACAATTTGTGTATTAAAAAGCCAATAATATTCGATAGGGTAATACATTTTTAGATTTTTACTTTATATCAGGTAGTAACATGTTATTCTACCATTCCCTAAAATTATATCCTCGTAAGATGATCACTAGAAAAGCTATAAATTATTCAGGTCTGTGCTAATGTGAGAAACACACTTCTGTGAAGGTCATTCTGAAGGTTGCTGTGCTGATTCCTTTAGCTAGACTGCAGTAGTTGTAGGGAATACTGATCAATTTCCGTTAAAAAAATATTCGTCTCTGCTTGTCTTCCATGCCAGTCACTTTTTGCTCCCATGCCTCACGAATGCGTGGTCCTATTTTTCAAAAGTTGTGATGGGATGAACTCTGTTGAAGTAGGGAACTTCCGACCTACCAGTAAGTCTGTTGGAGGTATAATTATTATTCCATGCCTGAGGTGAAAGGTCGCTTGACTCCCCCCGCCCCCCCCCCCTCGGCTCAATGGGTTTGAAAAAGCAGGGTATTGGCGGCACAATCGGATTTGACCTCTGAGGCAGCACCCTTGCAAGGCACATTCATTACTTTGAATTTGCGATTGGTTACACCATAGGGGTGGTTACACTGCCAAAATTCATTTTGCTGCCCTTGAATTTTGAATTTATCGAAAATAATTTTAGGGGGAGTGACCCTATTGACTAAATTCTTGGTGTAACAATGGGACTTTTGAACAGAGGAAACCAACATGTTCATGATTCAACCACCTTTCAGGGCTGGATTGTACTAAATGTAAATTTTATGCGAAATAGCATGACCTATTTACCTCTGATGACATTATCAATGTACATGTTACTTAACACACTATTGGCAATTTGGTATATCTTGAATGCTTGCAATTTAGTGGTATTTATTTCTTCTCACAGAATGATAGAGGACAGTAAACAGTACAAATTATATAGCACTGGAAAGCTTGAGAATTAAAGAATTCAAAAATGCAAAAAATGCAAAACAAAATACTTGCGACTTTTTCCAGGTTTTGTGGGAACAAGTCACATATGCCCCCTCCCCTTGAGAACCAACATTTTTAGTGTGAAAACTTCATAGCCCACGGTTTAGCTAGTTGTCGGAGTGACTCTAAAGGTCTCATAATGTAACCGGCCAAACTTAACATAGCTTAATTGGTTACATTATAAGCTTTGATTTGGTGTAGGTTTGAACACTGGCATTTTGCATTCTGGAGTGTGCATATATTCATAATTGTACAAATTAATGACATTTTTCTACAGGCCTTTACGTGAAATAGCATAGCGTCACATATTAGGGGCAACGAGATTTGTCGACCTACATGTATTAGAAATAGCTAACTTTCCTCTTCAACAGATTTCCATTTCCATGAAAAAAAGTTTGAGAAGTATCCACTTAATATCCACTTAATATCTACGGACACTCCTAGAAACCATCCCACGGCCGATTATCCACAGACTGAACATGATTCCGATTTCAGTCTCATTTCATATGGTCAGGGCACATGTGTGTGTTTGTGATTGAATGTGTGAAACGGAGGTGTTGATGTGAAGTCGTGCTTATAGTGTGGGAGCAGAGTCGATGTCCGAGTCCGTTCAATGATCACATCGATACAGAGATGGTGCGGGGAGCTGGCAGGAGCACAGAATTGACATAGGAATGGTATATATCTTAACCGCTGAGATTCTGGGGTTTCTGCAATGAAAATACAAATATTCTTTATTACAGTTCTTAATTAGGAAATGTCCAACAGTAGGCCTACCAACAACAATTATATTTTGATAGTAGGTAATGACCTCCGTGTAGACCCAGGGTATCCTAATGAATTATTCATTGCGGAGGAATCTGTACATTCTCCAGTTATTGAGTAAAACCTCCGTGGAAAAATGTCTAATTAATTTTTCATACATTGATGTTTTTGTAAAAACTGGTATTCTTTACACCGACGTAATGATTCGTTTGTTTTTGGTATAATGTGCGCTTTATTCACTGTAACCAATTGAACTGTTGTTTTAATGAGCAATTTAATCAAAAATAGGAATTTTGAATTTGGAGTTATTTTTTGTTTGTGTGTAAGATTATATTTTGTAGTCTTGTGTTTGTGGCAGATCATTTACGTTATTAAATATATCCTCTAACTGATTGAGGTTGATACTACACCTACATGTATAACCTACCACTAGAGTTTGTATTGTATCCTTCGAGAGAAGGTGGCTGATACAGTATCTAATCCTTCAAGAGAAGGTGGTTAATATAGTTATAGCCTACCACTAGGGTCTGTATTGTATCCTTCAAAAGTAAGTGGGTGGTATAGTTATAGCCTACCACTAGGGTCTGTATTGTATCCTTCAAGAGAAGGTGGTTAATATAGTTATAGCCTACCACTAGGGTCTGTATTGTATCCTTCAACAGAAGGTGGTTAATATAGTTATAGCCTACCACTAGGGTCTGTATTGTATTCTTCAAGAGTAGGTGGTTAATATAGTTATAGCCTACCACTAGGGTCTGTATTGTATCCTTCGAGAGTAGGTGGTTGGTATAGTTATAGCCTACCGCTAGAGTCTGTATTGTATCTTTCGAGAGTACATGTAGGTGGTTGGTATAGGTATAGCCTACCACTAGGGTCTGTATTGTATCCTTCAAGAGTAAGTGGGTGGTATAGTTATAGCCTACCGCTAGAGTCTGTATTGTATCCTTCGAGAGTAGGTAGTTGATATACAGTGTAGTTATAGCCTACCACTAGGTTCTGTATTGTATCCTTTGAGAGTAGATGGCTGGTATAGTTATAGCCTACCACTAGGGTCTGTATTGTGTCATTCAAGAGAAGGTGATGACAGTTTCAGTTTACCAAAAAGCTGTATCATAGGCAGAGGTTACATTTTAGAGGTGGGACGGGAAAACCCAAGTCACACTTTGACACCCTTGGGATTTGAACCTAGGACCTCGGTGGTGAAGGTGACGAACGTACCACTAGGCCACCTGACCCCCACTAGATTGAATGATACATGCAAAATAATATGCAATAATATGCTAATTGTATGCTTACTTATAGATCCAATCTGATCCCAGCCATCTTGTGGGGTAGGCCTTAATGGATCCTACACCAGTTCGGCCGATTTTCTTATGTGTTAAAAGGCCTGGAATTAATAAGGCCTGGGATTAATCAGAGGCCACAGAGGCCATCGCTCTGTGGCCTCTGTATGTGACCTTGGTGCCCCTTGTAAGTGTTTACGTTGTACCAATTTCATTGGCCTTGGTGCCCCTTGTGAGTGTTTCCATACAAATCAATGTGAGTGCCCTTTTAACATGTCGAAATTGCCTTGCCCCTTCAGGACCGAAATTCCAAATTCTGTCTTTGAGGAAACAAGCAGTGCCCCACAATATGGCTGCAAACTGAGACTGCCATGCTGCTATTCAATACAATGCAAATTTCAAAGGAATATATCTGAATCATCATAAACATTTTTTTCTATTGTAATGGAAAAACCCTTTTCGTTTGATATTTTGTAGTTACTAATTTTGATGTAAGAGCATTTCTGTTGACAGACACAGTAAGGAAATATATTGTTACAAAGACTACGCAAGTCAATTGTGCGTTTGTTATTCTTTAATGGTTGGCATACACAGTTCTATAGCCAGCAAGTCATAGATATGTACATGTTTCTGAGATGCCTGATTCACAGTCATGTATTAAAGTCGAACGTCACTGCATTATGGAGCCACAATAGTATTGTGTAGCTGTCGTTTCTCTTTAGATGTTTTACGGTGTTAGCGTCAGCTGCAAGCAGTCCTAGCCTCATACCGTCCTGATGACAAATGAACAATTTAGAAGGAGATTCATTGTTGTCGATCGGCAACCCGAGACATCTGACCTTTTTTATCATCATCATCATCTTCTTCGTCTTCCCCGCCGTCTTCGCCTTTGAATTGTCTCCTCTATTCTCATATTTGATGAAGAAACCAGCGGAGTCCTTGTTATCTTATGCGAGAGTCTCCGCGGCCTAAATCGAGGCATGGATTAAATAAAAAAAAAATAAAAAAAACCAAGACGGAGAGAGAAACCTACGTCACTGAATATCAAGTTGACTCTGGAACACCTCGGGTTTACGTCACTGTATTGTACAGGGACGACAAGAGGACAGGGGAAAAAATGCTGGATGTGAAAGCTTCGTAGTAATTTGTTCAATTGTGTGAAAGATTGCATCAGGTTATATAGGACGGTCTGGGGGAAATTGTATTCAGGAATTGTATTATTATTTTATTCTTCGTTTGTTTAACTGGGCTCGGGTGTGAATCACGTCAGTACGCTTCACATATGCTTAGTCTGTTGGAGGTCGGTTTGGGATATAGACTTTGGGGTTTTGTGTAATTGCATAATTAGATGAAACATGTTGGGATATATTTATTTGAGAGTACTGGTTCAGGGTGACTCAGGAATTGTCAGAGGGAATCAAGTGTATTAAAATTATTGATATTTTTTACAAGATTTAGTCATGGGTTGTTTTTATGTTTTGGATAGGATTAGGTTTATAGTGTCATGCCGTAATTAGCTTGGATATTTTAGGATATTTTGATTTTAGATTAATTTAATTGAAACGTGACTCAATAATTGTCGTAGTGAATTGTCTGATGTCACTATACTCGGTCGTGATCTTGTAGGAACTTTGACATATAAAGTCAAGGAATGTTCACAACATTATGTTGTAGTCGTCTCATCTGTTTATTTACTAATACTCGTATACATTTGTGTTCTTCTGTGATTGTAGAATAAAAACAGCTAACATGGTGAGGTAACCTATAACTTTAAAAATATATATTCCTGTGTACCCATACCTAGGGTATCAAGTATTAATTTCCAGGTACTAAGGTACCTAGGTTTCCACTCCCGAGGTACCCACTCCCGAGGTATCCACTCCCCAGGTATCCACTCCCCAGGTATCCACTCCCCAGGTATCCACTCTCCAGGTATCCACTCCCCAGGTATCCACTCCCCAGGTATCCACTCCCCAGGTATCCACTCCCCAGGTATCCACTCCCCAGGTATCCACTCCCC
>JAVCKS010015038.1:0-15191 GCA_032273685.1 Pteraster tesselatus
CATAATTTTGTACGCCAGCTACATGGAGTGTTCAGACGTATGTGGTGGGCTCAAGACGGAGCACCAGCACATCGATTTCCAGATTGACTTCTTACAAAAACAATTCTGGGGGTACTTAAAGGAGAAGGTTAATTCCACCCCACCTCATGACATTGGAGATCAGCGGCACCGTATTTTGAAAAGTCGATGTTCTTCGGCTTGATCCGGCAATGGTGCGTAGAGCAGTTAAAGAGATGAGAACCCGCTGTGAATTATGTGTTGAGAGAGGAGGGGGACACGTTGAGGGCATTGGAGCATACAAATAATTGAATTGTAATTAAGTGCAGTAAGTCGTTAAAATTTGTTAGGAAAAATCATGTTTCCTATCCTTTTTAAATAGCTTCTGGTTTCCCTCTAACAGTCTGAATGGCCTTTTTCAAAAGTGTAAACTTTGATTTTTGCATGCTATTTTCAGGAAAATGGTGCTCAGTCATCCACGACCCCAGACCGACAATGAAGATATTCGTTGTCTGGAAGTAACTTCTACTTTATGATGCAAATGTTTAATTAGCTGCAAATTTCATATTATAAGCCATTTACTTTAGGATTACCATTTTTTTGAGACACCCTGTATAGGAAAATAGAGTGTAGTTGTTGATGTGATCACGGAGAATGGAATGAGGGCAACAGGGATAGGGTTGCTCTGATAACAAAATCATATTTTCAAAAGTACAACTTTTGGGAGCATGTCCAACTTTTGGGAGCGCACCAAACTCTCGAAATTCTTACTAATGCAGTGAGGGTACACTAGATTCACGTTATGGATAAAGATTAATAAACACGGTCTCTCGGTTTCACGATAGCTACAGATTGATCGAACACAAATAACAAAATGCCATCTTTTTCATCAAGAGCATCCGATTTGATCACTCTCACTTTACGCCTTATTTTTTAATGCTTAATTCGTAGCTCTTTGCTCTTAACGATGAGGTAGTTCCTAGTTCCTAGTTCCTGTTTCTTTTCTCTTATTTCCTATTTCTTATGTCTTTTTTCTTATGTATTCTTTGATCTCCATTCTCTACTCTTTTTTATCTATTCTATTTTATCTTTTTTTCTACTCTCTTGTATCTATTCCTTTAATCTATTCTCTTTTATATACATATTTTATCTATGCTATTTTATCTATTCTCTTTTAGCTGGTCTCTGTTCCCCGTTCCCTGTTCTCTATTTTCTTTTTGCTATTTTCTATTTGCTATTTGCTATTTGCTATTTGCTGTTTGCTTTTTTTCTATTTGCTTTTTTTCATCTGTTATTTTTCATTGTCTATTTTCCAATTGCTATTTTCTATTTGCCATTTGCTCTCGGCTAATTGCAAGTCTCTAGTCTGTAGTCTCTAGTGTTTATTCTCTATTCTCTACAGATTACTACCTACTGTATACTGTCTACTGACTTTTGTCTACTGAACTTTGTCTACTGTCTTTTGTGTTTTATCTTTGATTTTCTTAGTCTGTCGGTTCGTTGGTCTCTCGGTTCCACTATTTCACTGTCCATGATTTATTGGTTTTTATCCTTCTTTTTATTGGTTTATATTCTCTAATCACTAGTTTATATTCTCTATTCTCTACTGGTTTATTTGTCGTTATTGGTTTTTATTTGTTTTTAGTGGTTTATTGGTTTTAATCGTTTAAATTGTTTTCCGTTTCCAAATTTCATTGGTTTTCATTGGATTTAGTTTTGGTTCTTATTGGATTTTATTGGTTTCTGTTGATTTTTATTAGTTTTATTGGGTTTAGTGGTTTGCGGTTTACGTTGATTGTTAATGTTTTATCATTTGTCGTTTTTCGTCTATCACAAACCCTGACCTATTAGTGTTACGGTTAATAGGGTCATACAATGTTATTAGGTTATCATACCTACCTGTCCCCCCACCCGTAGAATAAAAGATAATACTACTCTGGCACAGACCCACGTCATTACATTCGGCGATTCCTAATTTTGTATTATATATCATATGTCTATCTAACCCTCTTGTGCGCAATGTCCTAATTTGAGAAGGGGTACAATTTACTGTATTATAATGTATTTCTTGTGTACACTTATAACATAAATGGGCTCAACATTGGGTCATTGCGTACCTTCAGATTAAGTGTGGGTAAACGCCAACAAACAAACTTCACCGTTTTTGTCACGTTCTTATTTTATACGGCACTAAATGCACTTACAATAACGAAGTAGATATTTTGTTGGCAGGCGGTACCGGTATTTCTTATTACCAAGGGGCTATATTGCCAGGGGGAGGCGCCTAATTTTGTTTAATATAAGCCGCGGATTATACGTCGTTTTAAGTGGGGGAAAAGGGTTGCTGCGGCTGATAGAATGTGAAGGCCGGTTTCCACTTCGACGATTTTGGTCGCGCGCTCCGTACGGTCGCGCGCTCACTTTTGGTCGCAAAAAAGTTCAATGAGATTGAACTCCCAAAATCGGTCGCGCGCTCGCCAGTTCAGCAAGGCTATGAACTGCGCATGCCCAGATAAGTCGTCGCGCGGGCGCGCGACCAAAATCGCCGAAGTGGAAACCGGCCTTAAGTTACCGATTTAGTACTGTGTGTCCGTCTGCTTATATTTTCATGCTATGCCACTGGTAAAACGTTCGTTTATTCACAAGAAACTTTCTTTAGTAGCACAGTAGCAGGGTTTTCGGCCCAACCTAAATTAGCACGAACTCCGGGTTAAAACAGTGGTGTGAATGCTCGTTCAGATCGTTAACCCAAACACAACCTGTCTCCGCCCCCGCTCCTTTCCCACCCTCGCCCCTTTCCCACCCTCTTCCCCACTCTCTTCCCCACCTGCCCTAGTCTCCCTCGTCCTCTGCCTCACTCTCTCGCTCAGCCTTCCCATTCCCTCTCTATTCTTCCTCTTCCCTCATCCCCCTTTTACCCTCTCCAGCACCTCTTTTATCCTCCCCAATCCCATATAGTGTGGCTAGTAAATGTAGTTTCAATTTTAAGTTCGCAATAATCTTATTTTGCACGCGCTGTGCCAGTTCGCATACAACGAACACGCCCTCTCCCCCCCGTATCACATGACCGTGTACACACGCCTTTCCGCTTTCACTTTCACGCGCACCTTTGCATTCAGCGCATTTCCGTACATGTAGACATTTTAAGGATGCCTCAATAATTCATCTGTACAAATACAAAGATAAGAAATGCGAGTGTGACAATTAACCATGGCGGCATTTCTCTTCTTTCAATTGCTGGTAAGATCCTGGCGCTGATTATTTGGCATCGCAACAACTTGCATATCCATAATATCAATGTTGGTTTAGGTCCGGTCGCGGCACTGTGGATATGATTTTCACTCGACATAGTCTTTATGGAACTTACCAAAGCCTTTGATACAGGTCCAGGAATGCCATGTGGAACGTTTTGACTAAGCTTGAGGTTCCCGGAAAAATGCTCAATGTTATTGTCTCACTCCATCAAGAAATTAGGGCATCCGTTCGTTCCAACAGTGATCAATCTGACCAGTGTTACACACGGCAAAAAGCAAGATCGTGTTGCTTCAATCTTTTTTTTGCACTTTTCTTCTCGGTAATGGTGGAATCGACATGCATGCATGCATAGTTGCTTACACGGTGCCTATTTGCGCCCTCCCCGCCCCGCTTTAGAAAGCAAAAAATACGACCCTGCTGCTATTTATACAAAAAAGCTTAGTGGAGTGACGTTTGGACCTAAAAGTTGTTGCAAAATACAGTTTCATTTTCTCGTTTTTACTTTCAGTACCTGTTCAGTTTGACCCACCTCTGCCACCAAAGATCACAGGTGACTTCCACCGAAGGTTAACGATTCGTTGCCTAGCAACGGGGACACCCCCGCCCAAGATAGAATGGTTACGCCATGGTATACATCTTATCAATAACAGCTACAGAACCGTAAGTACTATGACTGGTCCTAAGTTGCACAGTGGTTCTTGTTTTGGTTCGTAGTTTCGGAAGTGAAATGAAAATTTCCCTATTTTATCCCTTGGGTATATGTCTCTGTTTTGTCGTGTTCCTAATTAGAGTAGCTTTCGTCATTTATTGGGTTTGGTCCATATTGTATTGCTTTGTATGTATGTTACCAATGCCAGGGCTTATATTATTATTTAACGATGCTTTTGCTGTTAATCTTCTTCCCTAAAATATTGTTATCACTGATGGTTAAGTTTCGACTCAAATTTTGTGTGTGACTTTATCGTTTGAAGTTAAACATTTTATTATGATTTGGGGGGCTTGTCTCTTTTCATTTTTCTTCATTGCTTTTATATACCTCTGTATTTCAGTCATCGTTTGTTCGATTTGTTTATCGCTCTGAGTAATACATTTTTATGTTTTTTTTTAAAGTAGACAATCTAAGACAATAAATGTCCATTAATTTGGTACCTACGGCAAGCATTATGTTATTTATAGGTTGTTCATTTACATTGCATATCACAAAAATCTTCTGGCTACTGGATATCCTCAATTGAAATTTCTTAAATTACTGACCTACGGTCTGAGACTGTGTATGGGTCGCTATATATCTTGAATCTGGAAAAGGTTTTTAGTGATTCCCTATAGTCAATCTGATTCTATGTTTTCTAATCGTATCCCTTCTTCCTGGGTATACGCATGTTGCTCTATGCCCTGGTACGACACCATCTTCAAATTTTCGGAAATAGGAGGTGTTTTTTGCCGACTGTTCTGTCGGGCTGACACGCCGACTTTCACACGGAATAAAGGCCGGCCTACATGTACAATGAATGCACGTTGGCTCAGCAACCCGATCAAGAAATCCGGATGCCGCGGAGTACTCCTCTCTGGAACATTTGATTAGTAGATGGTGTATATTGTAAAAGGCTCTATGCCTTAATTTGTGCTGAAAATACGTATCTTCGAGTATGAGATCATGTTTATCGGCTATCGGCTATAGCTGTAACATCAATCGGTCATCCATTAGGTCAACATAGTTTGAGTACGTATCACCCTGCCACACCTTTTACACTCCTACGATAATTGAATATGCTAATAAGAGTGTTCCATACTTTTTGCCAATTGCAGCATTCTGATTATTCGAGAGGACTAGCATTTACAAAACAATATCCTGTATTGCCTCAATGCACTACTCGGCGGTCGTCCGATGGACCCTTAACGGACCGATTGCAGCTTGCGGACTGGGATTGTATCATTGCCTGATACTGTTGTCTTGCAGGTTAATGACGGCCTGATACAAATCAGAGCTCTGCATGTGGCTGATGCTGACCGCTACACATGTGTGGCTACCAACAAGGCTGGCCAGAAAATACAGAATATTCAAATTGTTGTCAACAGTAAGTCATGATACTGGGCTTATAACCAAGGAGCTATTTAACAATCTACTAATTACATGACATGTAGACTATGCAGTTATCTTCCTAACGACCGGCTTAAACACAGAGGGCCGAACTTATGAAGCGTTTTTTCTCTTAGACAAGTCTAAATCGCCTAGACAAGTCTAAATCTATCGTTTGGCATAAACAGCTACAACAGAAGGATGTTTAGTTTGGTCGTTTCTAAAACTGTCATCCAAGATAGACTAGGGTGTCTAAATAATAAAGGAATAGCAAAACATGCCTATGGGCTTGTTTTGCAGCTTAAAGGGGCCGTTCTGAAAAATGTTTTTCTGAAAATGGTCTAAGATCATAGGAAGTACCTATTTAAACGTATACAAATTTTGTGTCTGGTTTTAGCATGCATAGTTTCTCGGGGAAAAATACTTTGTACGGTTGTTTTCTTACCAGCGCCAGACAAAATAATAAAAAGAGCCGTCGGCTCCTCCAAAGAATCGTGACTCTAAGTATGTACTCCTGTGTCCAACGACTATTTACTGTTTACGCTCATTATAAACACGTGGAGTTATAATGTGCCAGAATTATGCACACACAGGCGATCCGTATAATGACGAAAGCTTTTGTCTGGATTCGTAGCCTACCCTCATTCATGATATTTTGACCAGTGGCACGAGAGATTACACACAAAACTCTTATTACAACATATTATTACAAACAAATCAATAATTTAACTTAAAATGGAATATCTAAACATAAACTACCGAATACCGCCCACTTCTGTCACCATAGAGTGTTTGTGTGCAACAGTCTATCTCCTATGAATCCATGAGTAAAAAAACCGATTTTGGTAATACCTTTGTCTTCATCAGCTTTAGCAGCCATGGTTTTTGTGACTAATGGGGGTCGGGCCAAGAGCTATGCAGCTAGTTTAAATCACTTACGTAAAGAAACGATCACCAATTTTAAAGTGCAGTACAATTACACGTTTTGTTTTAAAAATACGGTATAACATGGTGGAAAAGTAGATTGTGTCATTTTTGAGATGTGCCTTTCAGACTCTTTTTAAAGGTTGTCAATGATGAGCTATTTACTATATGCTCCCCGATAATCTATTCCAATCGTTTGCAGAACGAACAAAAACGAGTTTTTAAAGCAATCAGCTCTTGCAAAGGATACACGTAGTTTCTAATTGTGTATAAAGCGCCCCACCTTGATGGCTGGAGTAAATTTACTCAACAAGTTTTAATAAGGCTGCATACAATCTTATAGCTCATTAGGCCTACAAGGCGGAAATAATTTCTTCTGTTTGATAGTTAAGTCCAATCAATTTCAGAAATTAATAATTTGACTGCAAATCTTTGCATAACGTTACGAATACGTTCAACAACGTTTATGTAAGAACGTCCGTATGGATCTAACACAGAGCAGCAGTAATCGATATTTGAACAAACTAAATGATTTTGAAATTCTTTTAGAACAGTATGAAAGGTGACGATTTATTGAACCAATTACCTTGTTACATTTCAAATGGATTGGGTTTATGGACCGTATTATGCTCGTTTTATTATTACAGTTTTGCAGTACTATTTTGTGTGAAAGCATAGCACTGTATATAACTTTACAGCTACTAATAAATGTAAGATTATACAAACGTATGTATAATGATGTAAGTGCGTGATGTAATGTCTAACGTTTGGGAGCTTACAAACAATGCGCTCGGCCCGTATTTTTTGTACGCTCCGATTATCTATAAATAATTCAGTTGGCTGGCTACTTTTGTTTTCAGTAAACTGCCTGTAAATGTACCCTATTATGCATTGTTTTACCGTGTTCCCTTTAGCCATCTTGACAACGCCAGCAGCTCTGAATGTTAATGTGACAACTTACAGCTATTTCGCCCAAGTCAAGTGGACAATCATCGCTAATGGTGGTTACCGTGTCCAAGGCTTCCATGTTGAGTATCGCAAAATTAAACCAGTGGTCGGGCAATGGAAGGTCTATGAAGAAATTGGAGCTAATAAGGTATATCTCGAAAGGCTCCGCATTGTCTACACACTAAGCCGTGTCACTTTCTAGTACGAAGATTTTTAAACGAATATCTGCTTATATTTTATAATTTGCGTCCCCGTGACGTGACTGCTCCGTCAATAAACCACATCATTGCGTGTAGCTAACTTAAGCCTATTTCAGCTTGTGTCCATATGCACGTACTGAATGATCTGTTGCTGACTTATGCTGCACCTCTGGTATCCAAATTTAAATCATCGCAAAGTGTTCATTCAAATTCTAAAAATAGATGCCACAACATATCTAGTGAATAAGTGCATAATCGTTTTACTGTAGCGTTCACTCAGTCATCCAGTGTTGCAATGGCTGTGGGTGACCACTTACCCTCTCACTTGTTGTTCCCAAAAAATGAGGAGGTAAAAAACTTCCAGAGTAGACATGCAAATCAGGGCTGCTACACTCTTACCTATTTGGCGTTAGCTCTTTTCGCAGGGGAAGGATTATGATAACTTCTGCACAATAGCAGAATATTAGTAGAACTGTCATTGGAATAGGTCAAATTGGAATAGGTTTTCCCTGCAAAACTGGTCAAACATCATCACACACATCACATTATTGCGGGCGTTGTATATGCCAGTCGCGTCCGGATGTCGCGTCCGGATATCGTGTAAGTTTTACAGCATGAAACTACAGTGAGTCACTGACTCGCGCCATCATCAAGCTAATTTGACCATGCTCAGTTGTTTTTGTGTAATCAGCCTTATGTTGTCTTTGTGTAGCCCAATTGGTAAATCATAAAATATAATATCTCCAAAATTACATGGCACTCTATAATTATTGGAATTTATTTCATGTGATTATTCCCTGTTAAATTTTCCCTCCTAATTTTGTTGTGTCTGGTACCCAAAGCGGTCACTGGGCATTAAGGAACTGGAGCCAGGAACATGGTACCAAGTGGGAGTATGGGCCACCAACCAGCTTGGCAAAGGAGAGGTTACAACTATTGAGTTCCAGACGAAGAGAGACGGTAAATCATATTTGTTTAGGAAAATGTTATCTGATAGACCTGCTCTGTAGAGTTAATACACTACTTAGTATAAAATAAAAAATTCCCGGGTCAAATTAACACATATAGCGGGTCACAGGGGGCGTGACCTTATTTCGGGTTGGCTTGACACGGAATTCCGGGTCTGATGGGGCCTTATTCACGAAGCGCTCTTAAATTTGCTCACTAAGAATGACTTACGAAGAAGTTACGAGACCTTGGCGAGGGCTTTAAGAGCGTATACTAAGTGGTATTTTAACTTACGTGGTCGTTAAATAAGATCTGATGGTCCGGGGCATCTTTATGCTTGGAGTGTTGCTGGTACGGCATGTGACCTCCTGGTGAAGGGTGATATGTCGTCCTCTAAGAGGTCGATTACCAAGGAGAACAGGACGGGTAAACCGATATCACCGAAGTATCTCTACATCATCATAATACGTCTAATGGATTCAAGCGATCTCTGAAAACTGTCCCTTCGAAGAGCTCGCCTGTTATAATCATCTTCCATCATAAACAATGCTACCGCCATCTTTATCCTCAGACCTCCCGCAAGTTAAGTTACGATGAATCTACGCACGCTCTTAAAATTTACGAAGGGATGGTGAATACCACGTAAATTACTAAGAGGGACTTGCGAGTTGTTTACGAGCTCTTAAGCCCTAAGAGCGCTTCGTAAATAAGGCCCCAGGACGGAAAATTGTCGCTTTTTGCAAATTAGGTTTCTGAGTCATAGAATCTTTGACTCGGAATCGTTTGTCAGTATTATTTGACGCGGAAACCTCATTTCAAAAGACCCGTCCTGACCCAGAATCCGCGTCAATCTTACCCGGGAGTTTTTGAAGTATACTATTAAAGTATACTATTGCCAGAAAAATGTTGCATAAATGTTGACCCATAGGACACTATTATAGTATTGGGTTAGAGTAAGGCGGCTCTTGTACCAAACAAAACACTTTGTTTTATGTTTTATTTAAGTATTACTAAAGAGAACAGTTTAGTGGCAATTTTATTTGGGGTTTTGGTGAGGTCTCAATCATATCTACCGTATGTACTCATAAAATAGCCGAAATGGACCAACGAAAAATAACACTTTTATGTTTACTGTTAGTCATAAAGGTGGAATTTTGTTTTTTTCAACAAATTGTTATAGCATCATTAGTTTAATATAAATTAAGAATGGCATTAATGGTGCATATAACCACTTTACTTTATTATTCTGTCTCTTATACGAACATTGACAATGATTTGTATTAATTATCAGTCCTAATCCGTTGGTGTCTTGAGCGTAAAACGACAATGACGACAATACACAGTAAATTAAGGATTTTTTTTAGATCTCTGTCAGTTTTCCCAGATAATATTTTGGGGGGTGATTTCATTGATCAATTTGCATCACAGTAGAGTCCTTGTTGTTACTCAGTCACCAATAGCGAATCAGGGCATGCAGACATCGTGGCATGCTGTCCACTAGCTTGTTGACTACGTCAACAGACATAGCATCCCATTCTGCGCTCAGAGCGTCCGCCAACTCCTGCAAAGTTTGAGGAATAACATCTTTGCCGTTGATAGCTCGGCCTAGGGCATCCCATGCATGCTATTTGGAGTTCATATCCGGCGAGCAAGCTGGCCATGGCAACTGCTCCACGCCCTCTGCCTCAAGGAATTATCTTACTGCAGTCGGAAATTGTGTCCATACAATCGTCTTGCATGCATAAGGCAGTGGTACTGGTAGATATTCCGGTACACGACGGCGCTGACGTTTCCGTCCAGAACCACCAGTGGCGTTTTTCCTCCATAATGGATGCCAGCCCATATCATCACTGAGCCGCCACCACCTTGAGTCATCTCGTGGATTGACGTAATCGACTCGTTGGTATCTTCCGGTTTCCGCGGCAGAGGTTCAATATGATTGGCGATCATCTCGTCTTGTAGTTAATCTTGGACGTCCTGGAGGTTTTCGTGGCCGCACATTCCCCGCCTCACATTCCCCGCCTCACGTTGACGTTTCAGGATCTTACAGACTGTACTCTATAATATTCCGAAGACATCTGCGATATCACTCTGTTTGTAGCCCTCCTGCTGCAGTGCTACCACTCTCCCGCGTTTGGCTGTTTCCGTTGAACCAGGCATGAAACGTCTCTACCAATTTTTCTTGCAAACGGTACAAGGAACGCGAAAAAACAGCCTCGTTATACACAGTGTTGAATCAGAGAAAGGGACAGAATATCACATGCATGGGCTTTTATAGTCCCTAACAAAATAAGGTATTATGTAATACAAAATGTTGTCAAGGTTATCATATCACCCGTGTAAAGGCCTATTTACACAGAAGCGCGGTGACGGAAAACGGAAGACCGCGCGATATTGAGCATTCACACAGTAGCGGCAAACCGCGGCGTCTCTCATTCATTCATGTTATTTTCGGGACTCGAGCGCTGTGACCATATCAAATGAGACCGCTGATTGGTCAGAACGCGCAGTCTCACGGCGGTCGCTCTGGTTTTTAAACGGAGCGGTTTATCGCCCTACCGCACGGGGTTTCCGCTCCCAATGTAAACAGTCCCATAGAAAGACACGTATTCAAGTTTTCTTACCGTTCGAAATAAAGGACAACATGTGAAGACTGTGTTGTTCGGTTTGAGTATTTTGCCACTGCAGTATGCAAGAAGTGCGTGTTCCCGTAATGAACTCACAAGCCACCCTACCTCAAAACCAGTGTTGGAATCGAATCAAATAATATTTGAGTACAGAGTACTCAGAGTACATTAGATGCCGAGTACCGGGCCGAGTACAAGTACTTTGATGACGAGTACGGTACGAGTCCAAAGCTCTGAGTACGAGTACATTTAAGGTGGAGTACTGGGGCGAGTAGGCCTACAAGTACCTAAGTGCGATTACTGGGACGATTCCCAAGTACCCAAGTGTACATTTATAGCATAATACAATGTACTGATAAGTACAAATTAAAACAAATAACATCTAAAAGTAAACAAATTCAAGTCTAAAGAAAGACAACACACAATACAATTTTTCAAACAAGTGGTTAACACCAAACACCTTTATTAGTTGTTAAAATTAGAGCGACCTGACGTTTCCATTCTAGCAGAATCTTTCTCAAAGGCTAAACTTTACTTACATTATAAACCTAAGCTGTAACAGAATGGCAAAATTTAAACTGCAAAAACTGCTATAATATGGTCTTGTGGAGTTATTTTTGGATATTGACCTATTCAGATCGATAGCGATGCATGGAATTGATGAAAAAGGGAAGTACTCTATTTGTACTCCCGAGTACTGGGGTCGAGTACCCAGTACCAAACCATCGAGTGCGAGCCAAATTCGAGTACAAAATATCGAGTACGGGCTGAGTCCAAATAATTTGTATAACGAGTACGGGCCAAGTACTTGCATGTACCCGGGTTGTACTCGGGTACGAATACGAGGACTCCAATACTGTCGAAAACCCACAAAGAAGCCACAGTATAACCCAGCCCAACCTATGGCACTCACCTCCCTTCACTAAATTCTGCCTTTTTCCTTTCCCAGAGTCCAGTGGTGTTCTAGAGCTGTCCATATCCCAGCTGGTCATCATCATTGCCATTATACTAGCTGCTGTCTGTATGGTAATTGCCATTAGCTGTGTCATCGCTGCCAAACGGTCCAACCAACGTTCAAAACGTAATCATTATTTGTTGATTTGCTATTTGATTTGATATTGTTTCTGTCGATATGTGCGACATTCGTTTTCGTTGTTTAATTAAATTTAATGTGGTAGGTTTTTTTAATTTCAGTTTTGTATTATTAAATGTTCTTTTTTATTGTTGTTATTTACGGTTTTTTGTTTACATTGAATCCTTTAATTTGTTGTAGTTTTTGGTGTTGTTTACTTTCCAGGATCCAATGATGACAACCAAGCATTGGTCCAAAATCAGCAGGATCCGGCCGCCCACACCAACCCAGCATATGATGGCAATGCTGACGGCCAACAGAAGGACATGGAATTGAAGGAGGTCAAACAGAGTCCAACAGAGCCGACGGCCGAGATAGGGGGCGGTGGGGCCACAGCTAAAGAAGGAGAGGGAGCAGCCGGGAAGAATGGTGAAGCAAAGAAGGAAACGTCTACGTAGAAGACAGCATGTTCAAATTATTCATTGTTATCACCTGCTTAGAAGGGCAGAACTGTAGATTGTGTATTTCCTGTATTTACATAACTAATTAGCTGTTTCATCAAACTCCAGCTCTGAATTATTCTCCGGTGTTATTGCTCATGGAAGAAGCAACTACTACTGAAATGACTGACTCAATTTAATTTAATTCAATTTAACTACAAATCCAACTTACCGGAGGTCAAGTACAGAGGTCTGCCAATAACCCGGTCAAGCAATACCAAGTAAACTCCTCAAAAAGAGTTTGGAAAGGTTTTAGAGCCACCTATTTCCTTGAGACCTTTTTGTATCCTTTTATGTATTAATTAAGAAAACAAATAACAATGGTCGCTTTCCATAACTAATAGTGAGTAAAACCTCCATATGCAGCCACAACTTCCTGACATCTCCGCATGCTGCTGACCAGTCTGGTTATACGCTGCTGTGGGATAGCATCCCATTCCTCAACAAGAAACCCTCGCAAGTCATCCAATGTGGTTGCGTCGGTTATCCTAGCACGCACAGCATGACCAAACTGTTTGTTCTACTGGGGACAAATAATGGTCAATTTGGCACATTCTGTTTGAGACCCACCTGCAAACAAAGGAAGGTATTCAGCCATGATGCAATTGGTTGTTACAAAATTTGTGTTATTTCACAGAGGAGGAAATTAGCTAATCCACCGATGCATAAAAGATACAAAAAGGTCTCAAATAAATAAGAAATAGGTGGCCCTAAAAACTTTCCAAACTTTTTTCGAGGAGTTTATATTAAGTCTAATCTGGGTCAGGTAGGTACTAGTCACGCCGTATCCACCTCTACTCAGAATGGTACGATGTAGCTCGTAGTGGTGGGCCCAAGATGGGTATGAGATTTCACCTGGGTACCAATTTGCCTCCACTAGTAGATGTGCAGCCATTTAACTTTGGTTTACTCTATGGAAATTAGTGTTTGTCCGTTAAATATGTATTTGTATTTATAGATCATAAATACATGCAAATACTGTATATAGGCATGACAAAACATGTATAACAGTGTAATTATAAACAGCTATATTAAACAATTATATAAAATATATATACAGGACATGTGGTGGCCAATTTAGATTTTGATTGAAAGTTGGTGTAGTCTTGTTAATGTGTCAACCCATGTCGCTTATCAAAAAAAGAAATACCACCAAATCTATTAGCTTTTTTTTGCTTATCTGAGTATAAAAATGCGATTATCATTTTACAATAATTTAGATTTGATTGAGTGCACACTCTAATACCTATTTTGCACGTTTTTAATAAAAAATTCTGAATAAATGTCTTTAAATAAAGGTAATAAAGTATATTATTCATTACTAGAAAATGCACTACCCGTCTACAGCGGTAATCGCTCAACGTGATCCGGTCCTGCCAGTTAAGCCTGCCTCACACGCTGCGATTTTCTCCCTACGATACGAAATGCACGACCCGACATCTTTGAAATCGCAAGTAATCGAATCGCGTACAATCGTACAATCACACACGCTACGTTCGCATTAGTCTTGGTTTAAGACCGTCTCGTCTTTAGCCGCGAGAGGGCGCTCACCACAAACCGGCGCAGTCGTCATCAGCGCGCGGTCGGCTGGCCCATGTCCAGGAGACGGTCTTGGGAAACTCGTATAATTCGCTCCCGAAATCGGGAGCAGTACGATCGAAGTTATCAAGTCACTTTCCCGAGATTTTGTTTTTACCAACAATATAACCGCTTTTTCCGGGACGATTACGTCATCAACTACGTAATTATGTTAGATAAACATGTCATATTATTTCGAGACAATCATATCTCAAAGATTAAAACAGACTCATTGTCAATCTTTGCATCATGGGAAAGAGCTTAAAACATTCTTACCCAGAGTGCCATATCATCCGACCTAATTACTTTTGAGCGAAAACGGACGAAAATTTCATAATTTCACCCACTTTGTTAAAATTAATTGCAAGTCTCACCACTTAGTAAATTATAATATCTTTGGAGCCGTCACAAGCGAGTTCTACAGTATATTACGGTAATTGTTCTTGCAGCTGTGGGAGTGGCCTAGGCCTTACACAAGCCTGTTTTGACAGTTTATTGTACTTTTTATATGCTACTGCATAATGCATGTGTACTATTTTTGCTGCTTAGGTTCTTTTTAAATAATATCAAGTGTTAGTGGTAATACCTTAAAGGTGCAGTACTGCATGAACTATATCTCCATAAACAAATGTAACCTTGCATGAATTGAAGCCGGAATATATTAAACCCGAGCTGAAATATTGCAATTGTATGCAAGACGGGATGTGTTACAATCTCAGAATTACACCAACACGTGTGACGTGTATATAATTCTGTGTGAATTCAAACTCCCCGAAATAACCTTTTTTTTGATAGTGGACAGGGGATAGAGGCATATTAAAGGGTAGCTGCAATTCGTTTTTTAATGGTTTAAACAATAAAACAATGTTTTAAAATGGATATGTGTTAACTTCACTTGTTTTGGTTAAGTGTATTTTAAAAATGATTTAAGTCATTATGGGGACTGACTCCGCCCCTGTGGTAGAAGGGAAGATCGTGACGTCACGCTGGGAATGTAGCCCGCTAGCTAGCCCGGCCTAGCGTGGTTAGACTAGTGCTTACCGTACCGATCCGTGTGGCTGGAGT
>JAVCKS010015049.1:3489-15190 GCA_032273685.1 Pteraster tesselatus
AAACATCTATAAACCTCAACTGTTTGCTTTAACTACAGTATCCATTCCCAAACATAATCGACATCCAGATTTAAACTGAAATTTGTATAAGCCTATGCACCTCCACTGTATGTGAACTACACTATCAGGTTGGCATTCCATTCTCAAGCATCAAAGACGTCCAGGTTTAAACTTGAAACATCTATAAACCTTCACTGTTTGTTTCAACCACACTATCAGATTGGCATTCCATTCCCAAGCATCAAAGACGTCCAGGTTTAAACTTGAAAACATCTATAAACCTTCACTGTTTGTTTCATCAGATTGGCATTCCATTCCCGAGCATCAAAGACGTCCAGGTTTAAACTTGAAACATCTATAAACCTTCACTGTTTGTTTCATCAGATTGGCATTCCATTCCCGAGCATCAAAGACGTCCAGGTTTAAACTTGAAACATCTATAAACCTTCACTGTTTGTTTCAACTACACTATCAGATTGGCATTCCATTCCCGAGCATCAAAGACGTCCAGGTTTAAACTTGAAAACATCTATAAACCTTCACTGTTTGTTTCATCAGATTGGCATTCCATTCCCAAGCATCAAAGACATCCAGATTTAAACTTGAAACATCTATAAACCTTCACTGTTTGTTTCATCAGATTGGCATTCCATTCCCAAGCATCAAAGACGTCCAGATTTAAACTTGAAACATCTATGAACCTTCACTGTTTGTTTCATCAGATTGGCATTCCATTCCCAAGCATCAAAGACGTCCAGGTTTAAACTTGAAACATCTATGAACCTTCACTGTTTGTTTCATCAGATTGGCATTCCATTCCCAAGCATCAAAGACATCCAGGTTTAAACTTTAAACATCTATAAACCTTCACTGTTTGTTTCATCAGATTGGCATTCCATTCCCGAGCATCAAGGACACCCAAGTGGAGCTGAAGCGACAATACAATGACCAGTATTCGGCCGCTAGAGGGCTCCTGTCTGGTAGCGAGTGGTACGAGATTCAGGCCTACAGGGCCATCAACCAGGCCCTGGGTAGATGCATCAGACACAAGTACGTGACAAAGGCCTACTGACCGCATTAGTGCTGTTTCTGTCAAAGTTTAAACATGTTCTAGCCTTCTTTCTAGCTGATTCTGACAGTGTGCGCATCACAACTGTATGCCCATCTCACCTGTATATGACATCTTAACCCTTTCTCTACCATTGTCGACTAAAGTTGACACAAAAGATAGGCATGGATACCGGTCAATATTGCTTGCATTAATTGTAGACAAATAGCTGGTTCCCACTAGCCTTTTCTTAAAACAATTTGGTATTAAATGAAAGGGTAAAACTCTTACTCGAAAAGGTGACCCGCAGAGTCATGATACTCCCAATAGAATATCTGTGATCTTTTCCCTGGATTAGACTTCTTGCGTTAATATCGTTCTTGTTCCTGCAGACTGGATTGGGGATCCCTTATACTGGTCGATGATCGTTTCAGCCGGAACCCCAAGAAGTACATTGCAGGTAGAACAGCACCATGTACATTTCATTTTTTTTTTTTTACTTTGGAAGTCGACATGAAAAACGTTTGGAGAAAGCAAATTTGCTCCGTCATTGCAAGATTCCAAATGCGAGTTCTCGAAACTAGGTTCCAAAAGGGGGCATGAGAATTTTTAGAGAATGTAATGGAAAAATTCAAGCCCCTCTCTTCCCTGTACCTGTCTGATCGACTGTGTTGTTTTGTATAAACCCCTTTCAGGTCTCTCCAAGTGGGTGAGGGGTAAGGTCGTGCACCACACGTACTCCGGCGACGCCGTAGAATCATTGGTTGAGTTTGCCGAGGCAAGGAGACAATGCCCATGTCCTAGGTAACGGCTGGCTGGGATGGTCTCAGGGAAGTAATTTGGACGGGCTGAATAGCCTTTTTTGCAACCCCAGACGTTGTCTAAAATAACTAAATAAATACAAAATAAATGTGTTCAACTTGAACTAATTGCTTTGGGCACAGTACGATCTGGAACACTGTTTCTCAACCTGAGAGGGGTGGGGGGGGGGGGGAGGGGAGGTCACGAGATAATTAGAAGTGGGGCTTTAGAATGCTGCTTGGAATATTATCTGAGCTTGTGCTCTCGTAAGAGAGACCGTCTTGTAAAGCTTTTGTATGCACATCTTTAAGGCCGTAACCATTTTTCCTTTGCTTGTTCGCTCCACTGTTTCATTGATCCACAGTTTATCAATCTGTGCCTCCCCGTCACTAAGCCAGCCCCTAAACATCACCCTCGATACTACACCTCGGCCGCTCAGGAAACCATCGGATGTTTCCACCACCCCGATAAAGAACAATCTAGACGGCACCCCGCATCCATCCACGCTCCTAAAGTGTCTGACCGAGCCCGGATCTGGTTTGCCCGTGAAGTTTTTCAATTCGTCCATGGGGCCGAGACTAGTAGTCCGAAGTGACGTGACTCCTCCCGACATTCCGACAGCGACTTCACCCGCAATAGGAACGGTAACCACAGCGACTAAGCTGAGGAGCAGAATTGCCAAGGGTTGCTTCCGAGCGGCGGCCGCAACCGAAACGGAAAAGGTCGGTCGCAAGGCTGACGGGGTCATCGACCTCACCCAGGATGACCCATCGGTGGAAGTGTGCCGGTATATGGACGGCGCTAACAACGTCACAGTTTCGTCGACCGACAGACCGACCGTCGAACGGCGACTGGCGTACGACGCGACCCCGCCCCTCTTCGACTCGGACGTGGTCACCACGCCAATGGACACCGCAACGGCTTCGTCATCATCATCATCCGCAGTCGCTGCCAATAGAGGGCCTCCTCACGCCGCCGATACGGAATCCTCGGGAGAATCATGGCCCGTCGTTGTAGATTCTCGTCGGATGTTACCGGGGATGGAGAGGTCCCCCGTTGCTAGGAGCGCGACCACCTCTGAGGAGCACCGCGGACGGTTACGATCAAGAATCGGGAACAAGAGGCAGTCGGTTTTGTCAAAAGCTGCCTTGGAAGGAACCACACCAGGCAGCAAATGGGATTTTCTGGATGACATTGACGGACTGGACAGGGTAAGCTTTTAGTTAAACTCAGGAATAAAACCGCCCTGATGAACCAGTTGTTAGTTTCTCAAGGTATCAACTGTGTAGTAATATGCTATAATGCCAAGGCATGTCGATTGTACGTTTGGTTACCCAAGGGCTTACAATTCCCCAAATAATTATGTAGGCCTCTGCCTAGCCTACAATATATATATATATTTTTGTTAGCTGTAGAAATTGTCGCATGGTCACAAGGCTTATAATTTAAGGCGCTTTGAACAGGGTATTGCGTAAAAATACGTCTAAGTATGGAATCGAAAATTGGATACAGAAAATTTGGGACAGAAAATGTCACCTTGCAGACAAATATTTGCAATTAGTTAGGGCTGTGGGTGCCAATTCTCCATGTATGCATGCGTGTGCTAATGCAACACGTACATGTACTCAGGCACTTGAGTATTACATTTAGTCCCCCTATCTCCAGGCTAGTCAATAGAGGGCTCCCTTCTTCACCACCTTGAAAGTTGGTTTCAATTTACTATCCAGTCAACAGAGGGCTCACTCCCGTACCACCTTTATTATTTTGTACTCTCTAAAACCATTACCACATAAAAAAATTCTTTTGTTTCATTGACCTTGGTGGAAGTGCACAGTTGGAAAAATATAAATAAATAAGACAAAAAAAAATATATAAATAAATAAAAGACAGGCGTGTGGTTAGGTGGGTAGTCTTCCGTAACATTTTACAGGCAACTCGTCAGGATACAACAACAAAAAACGACAGAAGGGAAAAACAAATTGCGGGTTGCACTTCGTAGCACGATCGTTTTGGAAAATCGGGAGAAGTGAGGTGCGACCTTCCCTTGACCTTGCTGTTAATTTAATGAGATAGTTATTACCCACCCTGAAAAATATAAATAAAATAGACATTCGCTCATCCTCCCCCCCTCTCTCTCTCTCTCTCTTTCCCCCCCCCCCAAAAAAATGATGACTACTCAATTTTGTTTGTCGACAATGTACTGTGTTCTTTGTTATTATTATACCGACCGTTAAGTCAAACAGAAGGGCACTTCAGCAATGAATAGGTAACCATCAATTTATAAAAATGTCTCTCCGTACTTTTGGGAGAGCAGGGGGGGAAAATTGGGGTGGGCTTTATCAAAGGGAAAGTTGCTGTAAGAGATTATGAGGCATAGTTACTGGGAGAACTTTACGAATAAAGACAGCTACGGTAGAACTTTAACCAAATTAGACAGTCACAATACATTTTAACAATGTTCAGGTCCCCCTCCCCCCCCCTCTTCTCTCAATAGTCTGGTCCATATTTATATTGTACCTTACCATGTTGTGGAAAGAAAACCCTAAATTTATAAATGTCTTAATTTTTGCTATTTGTAAACGTTTATTATTGCTCATTTTTCCCATACATTTTGAAAAAAAAATCTTCCAAATAAAATGCTAATGTGTGGGCCTATCTACTGGTAATAAACAAACAAAGAATGGCCACATGTACACTGCTCATGGGAAAACAAAGTTTGTTTTTAGTATTTGAATGATATAGGCCTGTACATTAAATCATATTGAAGAGCCGAAAATTAGTTGCATGTCGCAAAGACTTTATTGGAGTCAGATTATAATTTATCTAAGGATTCACACGCGTTTTAACCCAGCGATTTTTTGTTCGAAGGAATGTAACTTTTGAAATAAAAATGTGATAGGTGTCCAACATATATATGTATCCAACAATGTATATGAATGCTGCAAGGCTATTCTTAAATTATTAAGTCAATAATGTCCATTTTCTTCACCAATGACGCAACTTTCATTCAAAGGTAATTGAATTTAAAGATAATGTTTGGATGCTTGGATGTTTGAACAAATATGGTGCGTGGACAATAACGCCTCCAAATATGACAATTGTGTTAGAGATAGGGTTGTTTTGTCACGTTGTTTGTGAAATCTCTTAAACATGAAGCCACCAGTTGGTCTCCTTAGATGTAAGGATTCTTGTGGCATGCATACGTAATCACCAAGGTAATTCCAAGCTTTTGGAGGCTAGTGTACATTTTCCACAAAAACCAATCCATCAATGGTGTTGTTGTTTTATTTGGCTTTATAAAAATCTAGATGGATTGTCGATTATACGACCTCCCCTGCCCTCGTTTTTTAAATTTTATTTGAAAAAGACAGCATTTAACTGATGAATTGTTTGTAATTGATGAGTTTAAACGTTAGATGTACATGTAAGTGTTGCTGGTACTTGGTATAGTGTGTCGTTACGATCGACCCTGTGTGGATTATAGACCGGGAGTCATTATAGGTGGGTCATTATTTTAATTAGGGGTCCCGAAGTTTAGTCCTCGTTACGCTGTGATATTATTTTATGCGTAAATTGCCTTGATAATAGCTACCTCATCAGTTATGAATGATTCGCATGGTGGTTATTGACAAAACAGGGGATAAAAGTATCGCTTGGTATAACGTGTTGAATAGAAGCAGTGGTCTAAACAGCAGCAGGATTTAAGCACATTTATTGACGTGCTTTTAGATAGGAACTTGGTGTTTCGTTACAGTATGAATTGAAACAGTGGATTACACTGCAAACATTTACTCTGCCTGGGGTTTCCTCTTGTGTAATTAACCGTAGTTTGTATGCCTGTTTCACTTTAGATTCATATTGGTATAATTCAGCCTCCTTAGGTAATGTCTGATCATAAAAATTGACTGCTGAACTATAGAATACCCCGTCAGTTGCTAGATTTTTTAGTTTTTATTTTACATTTATTTACTTAGGGTATGCCCAAACAGTTACAAACTGGTCTCCATTGGGGCCCTGCATGCATTAACATTCATATAAAATAAAATACAGAGAAGAATACGTCATGACTGGTCTGGTATCACTGCAATTGGCATCACTGTGCTGTGAAGGCTGGGTACAAGAGAATTTTTTTTTCTTTAGAAAGGGACGTGGTGGCGGGGTATTCTATAGTTACCTCAAATTTACTTCTTTACAGCCCTCTCAAATTTGTTCTACCCAGATGGAATTCCCCTGCCCATCATCAATTTAGTTATCTCTGCCACGAGATTATGTTTTCATTCCTGTCTGTTTGTCTGTCTGTTTGCCATTAAGATTACGCAAAAACTACCAAATGGATTTGAACTAAGCTTGGTGGAGGGTGGTTAGCTTATGGGACAAGGAACAATTTGAGATTGTTTCATTAGATCTTGAGATTAATCTAGATTTTGTGCATTTAAATACATTCAGGACCCTGTAAAGTTACACCGTCTGAACGCAAGAGGGCGCTATCCTACTACCCTGCCTCTAAACAATAACCGCCCGCCCGGTGGAGATTTGCGCGCTCTACTGACTGCACTTTTTCTAGTTTTCTATGAGTTTACTTATCTCTATTTTCTATAACTTTTTCCGACAGACCGAGTCAGTGTCGTCCGCTCAACCTGCCGTTTGCCAACCGAATATCGTCTGCTCAGATTGCGGTGCCAACTTCATTTCCAGTTTGGAAGGTTTGTTAGCACAACTTTGTCGATCAAAATGTTTGTAATCAAATATTGTTGTTAGCAAAATAGTTTGAAAATAATTTTCAAAAAAAACAAATTCAATAAAAATCTAGATTAAAAATAATAATAATTTGGCAAAATATTTCATGTGGAAATATTATCAGAAATATGATAATTAGTAACAAAATGCCCGGAAGCACATCTTGGTATCCATGACAACATTCGTCTATTAATTTAGGATCAAAGGTTTCCCACTTTGGCTGTTTTGTACCCAGAAAATATACTTTCATCATATTATTAAACATTTGTATTTTCTTTTTGATGTAAAATTACTAAAATCCACACTACGCTCTTCTGGGTTGATTTTTATAATAAATATTATTATTATTATTATTATTATGAATGCTAATTTGTAGCCAGATGTACCCACATCTTTCTAGTGTCTCTGTCCCACGTTCGGGGGATGATACAAACAGATTGCCTTGCGACAACATCATCAAATATTCAAGTAGAGATTTATATTCCTTTTATCCTAGCCAATCGCCAGCGGGTCCATTTAGCTACTAGCCTCACATTGTCAGGCACACGTGTTGTACTCTTATTCTGGTTTCCTAGTCCACCCACCAAAAATGTTGTGTTTGTGTTTACACGGCAAACAAAAATTGGGTTGAGAGGGGGATCTATTTTTTATTACCGTACATCCGATTTTTCGGGGGGTTACGAGAATTGTGGCAAAATTATTGTGAGATAGACTTAATTTAGCTGATTTGAAACAAGTTGGAATGCTGTACGGGGTCTGTTCAGGGTTAGTTAGGATTTGATTGAGTAAATTTAATCAATTTTAATCAATCAAGATGGACCCTATAGTTTCCAGGTACAGTGTAAAGATTCAGTTTTTATTACATCGTGCAAAAATACTGTAATACATGTATATGGTAATTTATGGTAATATATGGTAATATACGGTAATATATGGTCATATATGGGACGAAACCATACCCTACTTTGCATTTCTCTTGGTGAAACAAAGCCTGAAAGCTTACAATGTCACCTGGGAGTCAGCTAGAGTTCACCATGTTTGGAAACGTCTGTGTACTGTCATGGACCAACGGTTATTTTGAAGAGACATTGAGGCAACAGTTAAAATCTGTGGAGGGTCAAGTGAGTGCGTTGAACTCTGCCCTATATTATGAACTTTGAACCTGAATATCATCTTTGTTCTAGCGTGAATAGCAGTGACGTAAACAAGAAATAACTTCTATCTGATTAACAAACTAGAAGGGCACTTCAATAGTACATGTAGACTGCAAGTAACTCAGCCACACAACACCCCCGGCCCTCTTGTGCTATACAAACATTTTGAATATGCTTCGATTGGATTTGAGGCTTAGGGTAGGGGGTCATTTTGGGAATGTTTCATGACATTGTGATGCATAGTGTTGCCAGGAAATTTACGTCAGACAAACAGACAGACAAACAAACAAATGCTGGCAAAAACATCACTTCTATTCCATCTTCGGTGGTAGAGGTAACTAAATAAAGACTGTTTTAAAAAGGGTTTTGTAGATTTTGAAAAATATGAATGTAAACATTTCAATCTATCTTCCCAATGCAAAGTGCCATAGGAATCAATGTAAATGGGGTCAAACGGGGTCAATTAACAGGGATCAAATTAAAGCCTATAATGTGCTCTTTCCAACCTAAAAATTTAAATATGGCGAAATAATCTCCTTTTTGTAAAGCTTGTCATGTTATGCCAGCACTATATTCTTTGCATTCAAAATTATTCCTGAAAAATGTGAATGTTCCTTTTTGGTTCATTAGTACGGTATACACACACACACCCCTTACGCATTGGAACAAGGACAAAGAACCAAATGACAGCAACATCTTCATTTTGCCCTGGAAGTGTCTGCTTTTGTCTGAGTCAGTCATAGATTTAAATAATTTGTGGGAAATAGATAGTCCCCACCCCCCCAAACAAAAATCCAGAAACCCATTTTTTATTTTATAATTATTATTATTTTTGTAGGACTTACAACATTTTCACAAACACATTTTTACAACCCGCTGTGCCGGTGATATGATCTTTTTTTTGGGGGGGGGGGTTTTATGGTTGGCAATAATTTCCTAGTAAATTTTTATTATCCGGCCATACGTGCATAATTTAGTATAGAGTTGCAACGAAGCTTGCATCTTTATTAGTATGTTTAGTACTATATGCATCGTTAAAATATGCTAATTTATGTAAGTCTTTCACTCGAAAATTATTATTATTATTTTTATTATTTTATGAAGAAGTCTGTTATACAAATTTGCATTTAACTCCCCAAAATATTTAAATGTTAAAATCAGATTGTAGTCCTGTATTTGTTTGCGCCTTTACCACAGGCTGATATTGTTCTAATTATGTAAAGCACAGATAATCGTGTCTGGAGTCTGGGGCAATATGGTTGCATAGTTTGAACACAATAACGCTGCTAATGTGAAGTCGATCCTGAAATCAATATATTCTTGATTTTTAGGTCTGAATAATGCAAGAGATTTTGACCAAAAAAACGACAACTTTAGATCAATAAAATGAAAACCATCTACGCTAACTTTGTACTTAAAAACGGGTTAAATGCCATGTAAATTCTGGAGCAAAGCATTAGTTTACACGGTGCCTTTTTTAAACATTGGTACAGCCCGGTTTAAAAAATTGAATACTACATTTTTTTTATTTAAATACCCTGTTCTTAATTGGGGCAGCTTTTCTTTGTCACCTGAACGAGTTAATTAGGATACTATGCACTCTTTATGTGTATGTATGTGACATTTTGGTTACAGTTTTGAAATGTCACATACGTAGGTTAAAGGTCATTGAAGGTCAATTTGTAAAAAGTAGGCAAGACTTGTGGTTCGAGAAATGCCTTGTTTTTAATTTGTGCACCATGGATTTGTATTTTAATTTGGCCCTTTAACTTTAAACTGCTTCTGCCAAAAAATACAGACCCTAGCACTAAGGCTATCACTGTATCAACCCCCTTCCCTGGAAGGATTTGATACAGACCCTAGTGGTAGGCTTACACTGTGTCAACCCTCTTCACTGGGAGGATGTGATACAGACCCTAGTGGTAGGCTATAACTGTGTCCAACCCCCTTCCCTGGAAGGATTTTATACAGACCCTAGCGGTAGGCTATAACTGTATCAACCCCTTTCCTAGTGGTAGGGTCTGTATGACAACCATAAATGCATCAAATGCCGAACGCTATATATCAACGACCCAACATCATTAACACGATCATAATAATTGCTTTCATCCCCAGACTTTGCCAGTACAAGCTCATAACTTTGCAGGAATTACCTTGTAGTACTAATTTATTCCCGTTGCCATTTGTTATATTTTTTTTTATGGTTCTTGTCGCTATTTCAGTGCAACAGTTCATCATATGGTGTGTGTTTGAATCCTGTCACTGAACCCTCTGTCACATACTAATCCTACCAGCAACAATTTTTTTAAAATTCTATTTACTGATATAGAATGCAATCGTGCTTCTATTTCTTTGGAATCACCCCCGTCCCCACCGCCCCTCACAAGATTAAAACCACCATCTGCCGAGCTGGGGCAACGGAATGGTTGACTGATCCCTTCTGCTGATGCAGTCTGAATTGTTGTTTTTAGTTTAAGGAAGGATGTGTAGAAGTAGTAGTAGTATAGCGTGGATTGTCATCTGTTCAATGTTGCTTTCCCCCCCGCTAAAATCCAGATTTATTTTGAAGCAGTGACCTTTCTTTCTCACCGAAAAGAGTTCAAGTTCTGAGAAAAATTTCCTCTTTATTACTATTGTGGTTAATCATACCAGCGCCTAACCCTTTCAATACCATGGGTGACAATACCATAAAGTAGACACAAAGAATAGGCATGCATACACCAGTCAATGTTGCTTGCATTGTACACAAATAGCTGGTTCCCACAAATTAGCCCATTCTTAAAACAATTCGGTAATGAAAGAAGGCTTACCTCCTGCTTCATAAAGCGACCTGTGTAGTCCATCACAGGTGAATCCCCTGGCATGTTCGGTTCCGTACCAGTTCCCTAGCAACCCGTTCAGACACCAGTGTTCCAGCCGGACGGCATGCTCGTCAAAATCCATCCCAGGTTTACTTACCCCTGACATATAAAGTTCACTAATAATTTGCCTAGATTCACCAGGGTGTAGAGTAAAGAGTAAAATGTTCCGCCCAAGCTCCCCTGGGCAGTAATAAGCCTTGCCCTAGGTCACGGGGCACGGCAATCTCGACAGTACTTCCCACACCGGAACACTAGATCGAAATGTACCGAAACCCGCTAGACCACACCACTCTAATCATATCATAACAACGTATATATCGTCATGTATATATTGAAAGCATTACTATTCCTCTCTGTTGTCTATTCCTCAGATGTCTGTTTCGTTCCTGCCGACGCGTTGGTCGGGAGCTTCCCGTACCTTGGAAGGCACGCCGAGACAAGAGGCGCCGATACAAGGACACCCGACAACACATCTTCGAAACGGTGCCAGTGCGACAGGGGGAGCCCTAACGCTGCGAAGGGCAATACCGGTGTTGGGTTTATCTTGGCTGCCGCTGGGAGAGTACAGAATATATCACCAGCTACCCGCGGCTCAGGAGGAAATCTCGAAGGTGAGTTTGTCATGGGGGGAGAGGGATGCTTGGTGTAGGTCTAAAATCTAAGGCTGTCCCAAGCGTGGGAAGGTGTTTAACTCCGTGTTTCTTCAACATGAAGTGACTGAGAGTATTCCCCCCCCCCTTCCCCGGATGGGATGCTAGTCCCATCACAGGTTAACCCCTGGAATACCAAGTTCCCTAACAATTTGCAACTACCCAGTTATATACCTGGATAGGGAGAACGTACAGCACTCTGTGGTAAAGTGTCTTGCCCAAGAATCCACCTCAAGTGAAATGGGGACCTCCTAGTTTGTCCTAGATTTCTTCTGTGTCCCTTAAATTTGTAGCTAAGATAGTACTTCACTTTTTATTATGTGGAACATGTGGTTTGTTTGCTTTTTTGGGGGTTTGTTTGCTTTTTTGGGGGTTTTTTCGTTTTGAAGCAGGTACAATAATTATAGTTGCTATTAAACTGCTTATTTATGTCATTGGGACTACAGCCAA
>JAVCKS010015071.1:0-10749 GCA_032273685.1 Pteraster tesselatus
GAATAGAGATTACCTGAGTTCATGATTTCGTGCCTTACTTGGGATAGTACTTGTTTGGCCTATAGTTTGTATAGCCGTTCGGTGGAAACATTTATAACCAAATCTGGCTCAGATTATTACTTTAGGCAAGTTATGCCAAATTAGGTTATCATCATCAACATATTTTTGTAAAATACAGTGACGTCATCATACATACTGAATTATGGTATGCGTTGACAAAATATTAGTCATTCTGCTGGCAAAATGTTATTTAGCCTAGGGGTCATAATACCCGACGCAAGCGTATATTAAATTGAACGTCCGACATCCAATAACACAGTTACCAATTGGATTGTTCTAATATCGAACTTGTGTTTGTCCCAAGCCTTAACGGGACCCGCACTTTAGACTATATCAAGTCATCTGTTTATTTAATTATTTTTCCGGATCTACCCCATGTCATGTTGAGCAGATTAAATCTCTCAAAATCTTGTTGAAGGAATTACCAGACAGACAAGTTTCGACGGAGAACCCCTCTAAAACTTAACCGCAATATTGTAACGCGTACACGTACGTGTACTGTACAGTTTAAAGAAATGTTCATCTGTCAGTACATTATCCGCGGTGCGTACGTAAAATACAGCACCCACCAACAACAAAGCGACACCAAATAAGTTAATGAGTAGGTATCTGTAAATAAACTTCAGTTATAGGTTTTAACAATTACGTGAAAAATAATAATCCAGAATTAGAATATATTTATTTGGCGATCATCATCGTCATAATATTATAACAGAGTGTTCCTATTGACATATCTTGTATCGACTATGGTTTGCCTTAAAAATTATACCCCTCTATATAAAGAAAATGGATTCGTCCGGCCAGCACGTTGTCTGCAGATTGATTGGGGTTACCCCTTGACAGCTTGTTGCTAACAGCCAAAGCATAGCCCTGCGGTGGGTTGTTCTAGAAAGTGGTCTGCCAAGTGTTTTGTCTCCAGAAATGGCGTTCGTTGCTCGCTTTTTGACCGCAGTACTTCCAGTGATATTATTTGCATCATGCGATGGACGTAAGTTATTTTCTTATAATGTAACGAATATACAACAAAGTTTTGTCTTGTTATGTAAATTTGAGTAGTGAGCAAATGGGTCCCCATGTAAAAATGTCAGTATTAACGTAACAAACATGCAGTAGTCTGACCATTCATGTTTAGGACTAGGACTAGGACAGGACAGGAGAGATATTAAACAGGCATGCACAGTCACTGACAGCAACTTCATTTATATTTCACAATTTGGTTAGGATTGGGGTTTGACATTGAAAATTTAAAGGGGTAATCGATTTTTAAATTTAACATTGTTTCAGATGTTAAGCTTCTATTCTAGCATTTTCTAAAGTTATTATAATATAATCAGGTAGCTCTGTGGAAATGAATATACATTTTCTTGTATTTCATCATTGGTAAACTTTTCCTGAAATCTGTTTTCTTGTAATTATATTTTCTACTTCATGGCGAACCTCGTGCATGGCTTTCAACCTGCTCTGTTTTGTGCATACTGATAGTCGAACCCCCAAGTATTACATGCCATTAGAAAGGTATATTTGTATTGAATTAAAAAATACCAATGTCTGCATTTTCTTAATGTGCGAGTTTATCCTGGTTTTGTGGTGACGGGTCATAAATTATGTAAAAATGTTTACCACAATAAAATTCAGTTGTTAACAATACAAAGCAAAACTTGTATAGGGCTGTTTTATAGTCACAACTGTGGCTGGCCATGACTGCTCTTGTACCATTCATTGTAATTAATGTCTTTATGAAGTGAAATTTGGGTGCAAGAGCATTTTTAGAAAAGGAGTACATTATTACTTCTTAATTCATTATTAGAATGTAGTGTTTATTGGCTTGTTTTGTCAAAGGAGAAAACCACAACAGTATTAAGAGTGGCCTATCCACAACAAAGTTTCATGTGTATGCTGACTTAGCACTTTTGTGTATCTGCACTTTCCACTGAATTTGAGAAAACAAATGACTGCAGTTGATAGGAAAGTTCAAGGTCTCTTCCCATGTCTTGCTTTAGCAGTAGAATGTTGCTACTATTGAGCACGATGAGATCTAAAGATTGTTCTGTATATTGGTCGGTGTCAGCATAGCGGTCATTCTTTGTACCGATTTTTGGTTATTGATGCCTAAATTCCAAGATGCGTCCAAGTGCGCCCTCTTTCCGGATGTAGTCATCAAAACAAAAGTATATAAAATCGTAGCTATCAATAAAAACAGACCGTTGCCCTGGTTGATTCAAATCTTTGACAATTTAGACATCTTGCTAACTCTATATAATTTGTATGTTTGTCGATCAGAGAGTACATGTATGTTGACCCTGGAAAATCAAGTTTTAATTTAATACAGTTAAAGTGCGATCATCCGTCTTAAATGAAAGTTTGTCCGCAAATGCAGGGTTGGTGGAGCTTTTTCTGTCGTAACAAACGTTCCCAGTCATTTATAAACAGACATAACTTGTTACATTTTTTTTTGTAATAGGTAATATTTTAAAAGTACATTCCTTGTTGATTTCTGTGAACATTCCGCAAGACCAAGTAGCCTTTTAAAAGACATTTAGAACTGCTTGCAGAAATATAATTTCTGAGTCTGCCATATTTCAAACAAAGTACCATACAATTATGGAGGTAGAGTTTCAGACAGTGTATTCCCAAGACATTCTTAGTATGGTGCTAGCAAGTTAATTTACACCTCTGTGGGTTATATGACCTCACCTTTGATATTTTGTTTGTGTAGGAGTGGCTCTATGGCCCTGACAGGGTACACTGAGGCATGTTTGTGTAGTAAATCTTGCTCAAATTCTTGTCTCTTTACAATTTACTATGATATCCAGCTTATACATGTAGCATGAAGGCCTGTAATAGTAACATGCTGTTTCAATTTTAGGTTAACATTTTATTTCAGGCGTAAAATGTTATAGTATATCACCAGTATTTGTGTTCTTTAAGATAAGGTGGTGATACAGTTTTTATTGCCTATCCTGTAGGCAATAGATAGAAACTTCACATTATTGTAAAAAGAGTGATTTGAGCCTGCAAAAATTAATAGGATGTTGTTATTTAGATTTGTTGTATGAGAGAGGAACTTTTGTGGAATACTTGCTGCATGAAGAGGCCATGACAAGCAAGCCATTTATTGCCATTTACCGAGATCGACCATTTTAAAGTCATTAAGCTATTAATGCTAACCTGTTAAGTTTACTACTGGTAGTAATTAACCCCACAAAAAAATGTTCTTGCTTTTCGCAGTGGCCATATGTACAGACCCCTCCCGAACCCTCCCCCTCCCCGACGTAATTCAAAGCCTGACACTGAAAATTGAGTGAATTAGCTAGGGTTATCCTTGTCACTTATTATTTCATAAGGATACGAAACTACACAATTACCAAACAAAACAAGTTGCCAGTGCTTCCTACATGTAACTGCAGGATTACCCAATGCAATTTGAAACACAATCGAGTCATGATGATAGTCCATGTCTCTTCAATAATCAACATTAATGATTATTAGTGATGACAAAACCATAGAAACTGTTTCACAAATGTCTCTGGGGATTAATTTCCAGTTCATAATATTTCATATTTTCTATATTTAATAAAAAATTATACTTTATTCTCATTTAAGGACCCAAACCGCCCGATTTTGTTTCCTACTTCACTACAACAACCAGCATCAGGGTAGAATGGAATCAGACATCAGTTCCACAGGGGGAAACGGTGCTTGGCTTTAGGGTTCACTACAGACAAGGAGCTAAGGGTAAACTGGTAAAGAACAAGGTAAACTCTGCATCAGCAAGACAGTTTGACATACAAGGTAAAGTATACTCCGGTGGTGTGTGTGTTTTTAAAAATATATTAGATTATAAATTGAATATATTTAATGAGCTTAAATAAATGTGGAACAATTCAAAACCAGAAATCGCCAGTGTGCATTTATTTGGGAAATATTCGAAAGTACATCGAGTGGACATTCAAATCATTTTGTAATAATTCAAAATGTGATGATTACCACTAAACATCTTAAGTGTATGATTTCCTTTCTTTTCATGTCAAATTAGACTTGGGAAGTCCCTGTGGCCAATACCGTGTACGAATGGGAACAGAATCCTCAGATGGATTAGGCCGGTATACAAGTTACAGTGATGTGGAAAGTGAGTAAGATGTCAATTAGAAGTGCTGTACTTTAGAAAGGATTATAGCAGAGTACCCAGAAGACCATTCCCCCCCAAACAAATTGTGAACAATTGTGTTGCTTGATAGGCAAGACTACTACTTATCTGACTCATCTTCCCCTGAGAGTGGCCTTCTCTGAAGTGGACTTTCTGGGATTAAACTTTGAATTTATTCACCCTCTCAATTACTGCTGCTGTTCTTGCCAGTAAATTCTGCTTGCATATTTCGTGGCACAGTTTGCTTATTTATTATTGGCATTTCCCCATGACCTCATGCCCTAAGGCAATCTGGCCCCACTTGGGACTGAAAGCTCGTTAAAAACTTTTTTATCTGGCCTGTGGAAACACTCCAGGAACTCCAAGAGGTGGTAGAAACGTCCCTTAATAAGAAATTGGGGGGAAACGCAGGGTCAAATTCACTTGTTAGCAGCCATCTGGGTCGTTCTGTGGAAAAGACGAAGAAGGTGCCTCTGTGGCACTGACCTGCCCCTGGTCTCCAATGCCGCTCCATCAAGCAATCGAATCAAATTGTCCACAATTTCAATTCTTTCATTGGACAAAGAAGATAGATTGCTTTCCAATGGGCAAACCACAGCAACAACCCTGCCCCTTCGCATAGGTAGAATACTTAACACTCTGGGAATGGTACCCATAATACATGTACCAACAATAAACTACATCAAGCAAAACTTCAAATGGTATTTAGCTCTGCGGTTTTGTGCAGTTAAATTTCTTGTCTAACCTGTTGCTTACAATTAGCAAGTTTGACCTTTGGATGTTTAATGTTTTTCACCATTTGGAACTGTTTGCCTGTGTGCCCCAGCAGGTATTGACATGACGCAGAGCTGTGAAATATAGTGAGTTCAGAAGACCGTTGGTCGTAACACCCTCTCTTATCACCCTTCTAGAAATAAGAGGTCCTCCCCAAAACATTAATGTGTTTCCGTCTGCTGACACGTCGGCCCGGGTCTCCTGGGCCCCACCGACAAACAGTCCATGCATCGGTGGTTACCGGCTCAGCCACGGGCCCAGTTCCGATGAGCTCGAGTCTATGGTGTTACCGGCTGAACTCAACCAGTACTTGCTGGTTGGATTGCAGCCCGGCACCAGCTATTTTTTGACGTTGGCACCTGTTGCTGACGGTGCGGCTGGTATGGAGGGCTACTTCCAGTGGTACCAGGGTGAGTTGAATGGAAACAAATGTACGGATTATGTCTGATACTGTAAGCTATGTAGCCATCTTGTGGGTAAATAGTTTGAATGGTCCACGCATGCCTCTCTAAATTATAATGAAAGTTAAATCTGGTGAAAGTTATACCATGAAGGAATTTCTTTTAGTTTTCAGCGACAACCAACTCATTTTAGGCAGTGGGTCACATATGTATACATGTATATGCAAGTATAATTGAGTAGTAGTGGCTTGTTTTCTGCAGCACTGCTAGCTGCTTTTTGTTCAGCAATGCACAAGGTAATTGTCCAATGTTATTTGCATCCATCTCTAATTTATTGTTAGCCGGTCTACCCCAGGCTCCTGGCAATCTTAACGCCAGCCCAACCTCCCCCACATCTGCCGTAGTCACGTGGGTTGCGGCATCCTCCGGCATCAGCTACACCTACTCCTTCAGCCGGCTGGAGGGTCTCCAAATTGGGATGAGCAGTGGGGAGATAACGACCGCTTCCCCTATGGTGGAGCTTCAAGAGCTGGAACCCGATGGGACCTACGCCATCAGTGTGTCTGCAATCAGCAGTATCGGGCATAGTGCACCTGCTTCTGTTGAATGGAGACAACCTCAGGCACCAGCTGTAATAGAGGGTAAGCACTGCGGACAATATGGATTTGATTCACATTCTAGGAAATGTTGATTGAACTATAGACGGTGTTGTGGTTGCCTCTCCAGAGGGTAATTAATCCGGGTGTTTTTGCAGGAGGTCTTTATTTATCTTCCAAATCCGCCAAATTATCAACTCTTAAATGCTGAAACTTCTCAAAACTCACAAACCCAATAACCCCAAACCTAATATCTCCCAAAACTAAATAACTTCCAAAACTAAATAATACTAAAAAACTAAATAACACCCAAACCTCACAAACCCAAAACCTATAAATATCTCTAAACCTCACATAAGGCCAACCGCAACTTGCCAAATGCCCCAAATCTCACAATCCCCTTACCTTACAAACTTCATTACAAACTTCACAATTCTTGCAACCTTACAACTTAAACATTTCCGATTTTGTCTTGGATGTTATAGAAGATTGCTTTGGTTCCAATCATCAGAGAAACCCTAATATTTACCTATTTCGACTAACCTAGTATTATAATCCAAATACAAGTTTCTGTACTGCGGATCTGAATTCCATGACCTTGTGGTCATGTTATCCCTACTGGATCTTAGATTCCTGGACTTCACTATTTTATCCTTCGGTGACGGATATAGTTGTCTGTGGGTATGTGTTGACGTAGGAAATATCATAAGTTGCGAATATTCTCCTAAGGGCCCCAGGAGTCCCTTTGAAAATATGGTAGGGCAGCCAGTTGTTTTTCGTTCTCGTACCTGATCAATTGTGTGACATTCTGAATTTTCTTAACACCTTCCGTTTGAAACACCTCCCCCGTTTTGGGATATCCACACTTCCTACATTAGACATTAGTAATTGTCATTTCCAAATTGTTGTCCCAAATTTTACCTCCGGTTGATTTGATTACCATCCTCAGAGAAACCGGTTGTCTTGCCTTCAGCACCCAGAATGGTGAATGTAGCGAGCATCTCTGCAGGAAGGGCCCTGGTGTCCTGGTCTAGACCCGTGGGAGATGCTCCCATTGAAGGCTGGATCATTGGCTTCGGTCTCAGCGGTGCTGCTGTTCAGGATATGGCCCAATTTAGTGTGGCTGCGGAAGATCTGGAATACATAATAACCGATCTCAAGGAGGGGTCTAGTTATCTAGTTAACGTGTTGGCCTATAATGCTGATGGCGATGGTAGAAGTGCCAATGCTGAGTGGTTTCAAAGCAGTCCCCCACTGCAGCTGGGTAAGCGAAAAGACAATCTTGTGCTATTACATTTCGTAGTGTCCTTCACACCTATACTCTGGTATGGCTGGCAGTCCTGTCATTTGTGCTTCCTACCAAAATTATTTTAGTCCCACCCCGCCTAAAACAAATGTGTAGTCATGCTGACTTCCCTCCTGAGGTCACGCTGACTTCCTCCTGAGGTCATGCTGACTTCCTCCTGAGGTCATGCTGACTTCACACTCACTCTCTGAATTTAGGCTAAAAATTACCAAGTTTATGAGGACTGATGTCAAATGCATGTTACTAAATTGTATCAAAGATATAGCACGAGGCTTATAGCGAGGGCCCTAAATTACTGGCAAGTGATAAAGTAAACATTGACATGCTTTTATAAAGCGGGGGGGGGGGGGGGGGCCCCGGGGTATTAATATTTTAAAAAACCAAAACATTGTACCAACCCACCCCCCCCCCCCCCCCCCCCCCCCCCCCCCCCCCCCCCCCCCCCCCCCCCCCCCCCACAGGCTTATTAATATTTTCAATCTCCTAACAGTTGTACCAACCCAGCCAAGGGGTGTTCTAGTCTACAGCTCCTCACCAACCAGCATATCAGTTAGCTGGATGTTGTCCGAGACCTCAGAGCAGATCGAGGGGTTCACCGTCACCTACGGCACCTCGGCTGCCGCTGAGACGAGCATGAGGGTCAGCTCTGCCAGCGATACGGCCGAGATTCAGAACCTTAAACCAGACACCTATTATTACGTGGCCCTGTATTCCTTCAACTCGGCAGGACGGAGCCAGCCTGTGCACAGGAGCGTGCAGACCCTGAGTGAGTCTAGTTTCCCATATGCGGTCAGGTCCAGTTCCAGATCAGTGCTATTATCAGTGTTTAACCCCTCCGCTGTCATTGGCGAGTATACTCGCCAACGTGCCCGCCCTGTCGAGTCTACTCGACACTATACACATGACACTCTGGATAGCTTAGTCAAGTTTAGCTCCCATAGCTATAAGAGGCTTTAACACATTATTTGGCTACTTTCATGGAAGATGAAATATTTTAACCACCTGGATTGATTGTACTTCACAAATTAGTAAAAAAACGGACAGGAAAAAACCATTCCATTGTAATGCCAGTGTTGTGTAACCTGTTGTAAGGAAACTGTTTAGTTTTGAAATCTGGATAGTTTATACACGGCACGATGATGAGACTCACCATTTTCTTGTTACTATAAATGTTCAATGATTAAAATTTCTATTATTCTTTCCTTCACAGCTCCACCTCCAGGTATGTTGAGTTTTTTTTATCAGTCTTATCATTTTTTCAATTTTTTATTTCATTATTCAAGGTTTGTTATGTTTCTATTTGTACGTTTATTTTGGTTATTAGCCTGTGTGATACGATTTCTTAAGTACCATTTCACAATTTGGTTGGTGTACCAGATATTTGTAATTGTGTCTGTTTGTATACATGCATGTTTGTTTGTCTTGTTTTATTTTGTCATTGCATCCATTAGTGTCTGTTTCTACCTGTTTTTAACCGTTTCACTATCAATTTGTTTTTAATCAAAGAAGAACCTTAATTTTAACAAAGTGTGTACCTAGTTCGCATTACAATATAGAATACAGTTAATATTGTGACCATCAACTACAGTACGTGTACGTGTGATGTGCATGATGTCACGTATGCTACCAGTGGTAGTGAAACGGTTAATTACATTCCCTGTTATGAATTTGTTTCTGGCATGCTGCATTTTGGAAGTGCATCTTGTGATTGTTTGATTGGAATGATTGAATTGCAGAGCTATACCAAGCAAGATTTTCAGTATTTCTTACTTAAATTTAAGAGCAATACAGGTTGCATACAATATATAGATTCCAGTTTCTGTGTATTACAATAGTGCATTTATATGAGAAATAATGATGGCAAAATCCTTCAAATACTCCGGTAAGACAGCTCTGGAATTGCCTAAATGGTTCTCATTTTATTTTTATTTCAACATGAACTATTAGATTCTATGGAAACTTAGCTCATTTATTTACACTACAGTAATTGTTCGTATCACAGTAAACATTTTAAATGTAAACATATCATTTGGATTCCAGAAATTACTATTGAACAATTGCTCCCCCCCCCCCCGATTGTTTCTTGTTTACTAGGACATTCAAAGCTTTGTAAGTGTGTTGATGATATGTAGATGATATGTAGAAGATATGTAGATGTAACTAGATAGAAATAAACCAATATGTACAATATATTTTTATACCGTATGACCAGAAGTGAAGTAACAAGACAAATATGAATTTAGAGATTTCAATATTATTCAGGAGGCTTACATTTGGAAGCATGGTTTATTTGGGTGTTGAAAGGGAATGTTTGGGGCTATTTTAGGCAAAGCAGGTTTACAGTCAGAAATGTCAGAAATGTCACCATATCTTACCAGGAAATTTTACACACTGCACACAGATTCTTCATAGTGATTAGTCAACATGTGGTCCCGGTCTATTTCCTATATGGTCTGTCTCATGGACCTAAACCGCCCCATAAAAATAGACATTGCTATTCCCCTGACAGCCATCCAATGTGTGCTAAATTGTAGTCATCACTCAACATTTTTGAAATTTTCAAACAGCAAACACACTGTTACTTGAACAGTTCTGTAAAAACAAGCAGTTGCGACTTTTGTGATAAACGCTCGCAAGTAAAAAGCATTCCTTGCTCGAGTTATCACGGATATTCCGGAAACTAAGTAGGAGCCTTGATAACCCATTTTGATTGTTGAGCCCAGTTTTAAAGACAGCATGCATGTACAAATTGTCTGTACAATGTGTGCATGCAGACGACAGTTGCTCACAGCAGGTGCAGTGCACGGTACTGTTTCGGTCCCTGCGGAGGGGACCGGACCAGGTCTGCCCCCGAATATTCCGCTACCTCAACTGTCTCCAGAAGCTACGGCAAACCTGTCAGAATGACATCGGCTACACGAGCCGCCTGGCCAGTGTACGGGAGATGTTTCTCAGACAAGTGTGCAGTATGAGGGGTCCGGCGCCCCTCGATCGCCCTGTCCCCGCCACCCGGAGTCCGCCGGCTGTTACCACCGGGCCAGTGGCTCCAGCTCAGCCATACAGTCCCCGGCAGCCAGCCGCCCTCGGACGGGGAAATATCCCTGGACAAATAAATGTGCCAGGTAGACCTTGTGTCCAATCATCTAGAAAATCCCCTCTAAAGCTGTTAGCTGCTATTGTAGGTAGTAAGCTAGGCACTGTGGTTGTTACCTCCTATTAATAATGGCTAAGCAAGAGGTCCTAACAATGATAGTGAACGTTTATAGATCATCGGTGTCCGCCAAGCCTATAATGCCTGTTGGTGTTGTGGTATAGTTGCCTCCTATTAATAGCCAAGCAATATGTGATGCCTGTCTAAATTGTACTCGTTGTCTCCTGTTCTTAGCTGAGCAATATGTGATGCCTGTTTGTGTTGTGGTATAGTTGTCTCCTATCAGTGGTTCAGCAATATGTGATGCCTGTTTG
>JAVCKS010015082.1:614-15177 GCA_032273685.1 Pteraster tesselatus
CCCCCCCCCCCCCCGCCGGCCAACGGCCCCGGTCCCTCTCCCGCCTACGGTATTCTTCGGCGTCGGCAATGTCTTCTAATCGTTCGATCTTCTCGTGTCGCAGCTAGAGCATATTTAGATGTTCAAATGGTGATTGGTCCTTTTTTGAAACATTCTGAGAGTTCTTGCAACACGCTACAGTCGTCTCTATCTATTTTCTCGTTCCAAATTGAGAGTTATCGGGAAAAAGCATCGACTGATTGTTTGCAAACTACGATGTTGACAGTATCTCCCGGTAATTGTTTGTTTACACCAGCGGTTCTTAACCTTTTTGGCCCCACGACCCAATCAGACATTCTTGGTCAGTACCGTGACCCCCAAAATAAAACATCCCGGTTTTATAAACTCAATTTTTGAGTTTCATAAACCGGTTTATTAAACTCAATGGGATGGCTGAAATTGCTTCGCAGCCATCAGGCGACCAAGACATGAGAGAAAGGTGTTGAGAATGTGACGGAATGCACGAACAAAAGGCAAAATCACGATTTATTTATGACCCCTTCATAACCCTCTGAAAACCCCCAAAACAACCCCCATGGGGGACACGACCTCCAGGTTAAGAACCGCTGGTTTAGACGGTCATAGTGATCGTAGGTAGAGACAGTTTATGTGTATTTTGCTCACCCTCAAACATCTAGTAAAAAAAAGAAGTACATGTAAAGTCATGCAGAGGTCAAAGTCGGTAATGCCTACTGCCGAGGTGCATATCTCCTTTTTGCCTTAGGCCCAGAGTACGACAAGTCCTGCACACTAGCAAGGGGCCAGCTCTGCTGAACAGTCCAGTATACTCACAAGGAATGGTACTCAATTTAACTATACCCCGAAAAGATGTAAGGTGAGTGGACCTCGCCGGGGTTTAAACTGGGGTCCTATGAACATAGTGCTCTACCAACTGAGCTACCCCAAGGTACTCTGAGAAAGAGTACCTTGGTGTAACCGAGCATGGGCGATGACACAATTTTGGTTCATTCGGGAGGACATTTCTGTCATTTCGTTGGATTTATAGTGTACGGCCCGTTTCCGTAGGAAAGTGTGTTCGCGTACCCGCCATATACCGTTTCTCCACCACCCCAGCCACTCCCCTCCCAATCCCAGGTACACACAAAATTGCCGGCCAGCTCTACTTCAGCCTGGTGGGCAACCACATACAATGTTTCACTCCAGGCCGCGCCCTAGAATGCAGGTTCCTGGAATAATTCAGTTGCTTTCACCCCAGTGGAAACCGCTGGGGTGACAATCCCAAGGGGTTGTATAGGCTTTGAGCCAAGGGGGTTGGTCGGTACCCGCTCATTGTGATTTTTAGCAAGATATATAGGAAAAAAGTGATAGCAGTTTATAACTCTCGACCATCTCTGTGTTATCACCCGAAATAGTATTATACGCCCGCTTCGCTTCGCCCCAAAAATTATTGGCACTCTGTGGTCCTAAAAAAAATATTTATTACAATTTTAGTATTGCTTTTAGCAAGAATATATAATATCTTGCTAAAAATCACAATGAGCCTTAATTACTCCATCTGTATAGTAGCGACCAACCTCCTTGGCTCAAAACCTATACAGCCCTTGGGGATTTTCACCCCAGTGGTTTCCACCGTCCGACACTACTCTGATTACTATAGCCTACTACAGCCACTGCTGCTTCACGAGTGCAGATTTCATCTTCTGCTTGTGCTAGTGTGATGGGTTACACTGGGATTGAGGTTACGACCGCCAGTAACAGCGATGACGAAGACTCGGGGAATTCTAACGCTGGAGGTTCGATAAGTTCCCTTCTTGTTCCGAGAAGAATCTTCTGTAAGCCCCACAGAAAGGATGTGCGTAGGCCTAATCCAGTTTCGGCGTGAGACCTAATAATGCTCTCGCACAAGAAATAGATGTCTTTATGTGCAGTTCCCACTGCCTGCTGGTAATAAGAAAGTGAATACATGTACCTCCATTCTTGCCCAAAGTCATGCTCTCAAAGCATATATTATCTGCAACTTTTGCGCATGTTGCAGTATCGGATATTACGAAGGGCCTAAGGAAATTAACAAGGAAATGGTTCTTGGCTGAATTTCATCGAGCGTAATCCTGCTAGGCCTAATTCTCCCACATTACATCAACACGGCTTCGATGACATTTTATATAATAATAATTTATGCCGTCTTCGCTAAACGTTTTCGCTATATATATCTTTTAGAAACCGAAGTTTTTTTCGACACCTAAGTCGACTTACAAAGGTTTTGCTGCCCGACAACCTTATAATTACTACCAGGAAAAGCGGGTAAGTAACACAGTCCTCCCAAAAACACTTTCTCAAAAAACTAACTGCTTTATTTACCAGTCAGTTCCCCAGCACAAGCTTCTGCGCATCTGTACTTCCGCAAGCAGTCTTCAACATTTTTAGCACCAATGGCTACTTGTACGTGTAGTGGTTCTTTTACTTGCCTTTCACCTCTGGGGTCCGGGTTCGATTCCCGGTGTGGACCAGGGTTCGATTTCCTGAAATGGGTTTGCAGTCCCAGTCTGACGTCGTGGGTTTTCCCCCATTGCACTTCTGGGGTTTTCCTCCCACATCCCTAAAACCGTACTTTCTTCCCTTCCCTTGGTCGTAACTGAGCAACTCCTCAAGTTGCAACCCCTAAGGTCACAAGCTTTCTCAATTACAGGTTTAACTCGCAAGATGCTTCTTTGTCATTAGAATGCAACATAACTTTTCTGATTTCCAGTTAAGGTTTTAAGCGTACAATAAATATTTTAAAAGGACAAACACAACCATTAACATGCACATACACTCATGAAATCACGCATGTTGATTTTGTGCTCTTTCTCACGCAGCTGCCCATTCTACAATAAGGGGTTCAACTTTATAGTGCTGCTTAGCTACAGCTTTTGTGCTTTAACAAATTACTTCCATTTCATAGAATCTAAATTCAACAGAATTGTGGTCGCTGCTTAAGCATCAAAGTATATCAACCGCTGACATAACAATTTAATTAATCACAGCAGCACTATGAAATTGGAGTCATCTTCCAATTTTACACTCGCATGTCAAGGTAAGTTTTTTAGGGACAGGTTTCATCTCAAATGAAAATCGTTGTTGTGTTCAAATTTAACTTTAGGTTTTAAATGTACTACTCATATGAACACGCCACTGTATGTTAAACTACTCAACCTTTCATAACCATTTGAATAGTCCATCATGAAAGTCCATCATTTTCAGATTCCATGGTTCCATTGTTTTCTTTCTTTTTCTTTCCTTTGACATCTGATGGATCTTCTGATATATCCTCTATAATAGTTCTCTTCTTGAATGAGGTTTTACATCTGTTTGGAAGTTTAATGTTAGCTGTTGTGATTTCTCCAATGGTAAGCACTGCTTCTCTATCAGTGTCAGATGTATCATCTTGTATCTTGTCGTTGACATCATCATCAGATGACGACTTGTCGTCACAATCATGGGCAAAGAAAGACAGATTCTGTTGATAGAATGTGTGTGACAGCAGTTATTTTAGATTCAAAAGAAGTGAAAACTCCAATAGCGATGGGAAATATTTACTAGAAGTAATAAAGCTAGGTCTGATACCAGATTGGTGTTGGGATGACTGCATTATTTCAAATCATCTTGTTTCTATAATCATGGAATTAACCTGAAAAAATTTCAGCATATGTGATCTATACTCTAACCCCTAATTTCCCTTATACCGTAGATGTATATTTATTTTGGCAACAATTGTGTTTGACAATAAGAAATTATAGCAAGAACATGTGTTTAAAGTAATGTTTCTAGTACAATATAGTTATTGCTTGTGAAAAAATAAAGGTTGTGGCCAGTCCCTCGATAGTAACTCTGTTTCTTTTGGACAATCCATCGGCTGCTGTCTGGTTTTGATGTGAAAGTTTTCGTTGGTTATCTTTATGCTTTGTACATTTCTTCTCTTGTCAATGTTTGTATTGCATAAAATATGTACATGTATGTTTTCCGGAAAATAAATTAAATGTAAAATGTAAATGTAAAGGTTCTAGTTTATCATTTTAAAGACATATATTTTTACAAAATAAAGATACTGTATCTGAGGGCTGCTTAAATTTTGACCATATTATTTTGTGCATTTTCATGTTGTGTTTAAACATACAAAATCAGGTAGGCACGATATCGATGGAAACATATTAACAATCGAATAATTAGATATTGATAAGTTATCATATTCTTAACAGTTAGATGTATAATAATAACCTCCTTCCTATTCCTTTATTATGGATATTAGTATCTTAGAAGACAGCACTTATGTTTCTTATTATTTCACTCCTTAACCCCTTGATATTGCAATATTATCAGATATTACTAGGATACTAGATCCAATTCTTTCCTTCCTGAAAACTCTTGATATTGCAAATTATCAGATACAATCCGATATTTTCCAACGTGTAAACAGCAGATACTACATGTATGATGTCAAATATCAGATACTATGATGTCACTTTCTCGCAATTCAGGACATACAGTGGTATCCCTCGTTGCCCTTTTTTGTTTTTAAAGATATCTTTATGGTGCCCTCTTTTGTTTTTGGAAATGGCCCAAAACTAGACACAATATACTGAGCAAAAGAAAAGCTTGTTATGAAACTTGATTAACCAAATCTGGCCAACAACCGTTGTCGGTATAAGATTTCTGTTAAATTTTGATTGAAGTTGTAAGCCAGATTTTCTCCCAACACTGTTTTGACTTTTTGACTTTCAAGTAGTATATAAATTTCTTGTGTAGAAAATGGAATAAGCCTTCCATCAGATAAACTAAACTTGTAACTTTAAGAAAGAAATGACTCTGATCCCTGACAAACAATGTTGAAATTCTAATTGCTAGTGCAAGGTCTTATGAAACTAATAATAAAAGGAAAGTTCCATCAAACATGCTACATGTAACATATAAAATATGCTAAAAAGCGAAACGTGAGTAACGTGAAATTGCCCATATGTATTTCCAAGAAATACCACCTATTTCATAAGGCAATATTTGCTGAGTGGCAGTTTGCCTTAAAATGGTGAAATCATTATAAGAAAGTCTTTAAAACTGTGCACATGTACTAGCACAGTACACTGTACATTTAGTTCTTGCCATCTTGCAGTATAAAGTATCAACATCCTACAGTGTGAATGCTGTACAAAGCTTAAAAATGGAATAAAAATGTGTTTCATACTTTCATCATATTCAATATTATGTCCACCAGAGTTTTGGTCTTCGACTTGCTTTCAGAACTTGACCACAGCGCTGAATAACATTCCACAAATTTAAACAATGTCATATGTATGTAGTGTACCCACCATTTCTATTATTTCTTGTTCACATTCTGCTATATTCTCAATGTTCAGATCCTCCGACAGTTGTTCCTCCAGTTTAGAGTTTGCCTCTTTCATTGCAGGAAGAAACAATTTCACTTGACTGAGAACTGAGAAATACAATATATAATTTTAAGGCTGTATAATGACTGCGCGCGGGCGTGACTGCCGGGTAATTCACATTTATACATGTATGAACATAGATATAGATACATGTATATTATATAGATATATAGATTATATAGATTATAAAGATGTATGGATAGTGTGGATAAAGCTTTCCAGTCATGCATATAACAAATTTTACATTTCTGCGCCTTATATCACCTTTACTCAGAGCGGGTCACATACATGGCTCGAAAGAGTGTAATACCACCTTGATTTTGATGTTTGACACCTATTACAAAATATATCTTAGGTTTAATGTGTGTACGTGTAAATTGTTACATGTAGGTAAATTATAATATAACTCAAATAAAGGTTTTGAGACAGAGCGGGTCACATAATGCTTGTTAAACTGTCAAGTGTGGACACATAAGAAGCATCTAATGATGGAAAAATGTACTCATACGAAAACGAATTAATATTCTTGATGAAATACTTTGTTCATATGCATTTCCCTAGAATCACCTTTTTGCAGGAGTTTTAGCCACAATCTTCAATTTAAAAAGTTACCAATACCAACCAAACTGTTTGTTTACGGTAATTATTCCATAATACTAGTATCCAATTGTTAATTAACGTTTGAATATAAATTCTTATAAATCAATTTTGAGCTCCCCTACCTTAAAGTCTGTAAAGATTCAAAAGTACAGTAAGATACATTACCTGAAGATGGAGGCATTTGATAAGAATTTTTCTTGTTGATTAGAAGTGGATCTGTAGGTATACAAATTAAGAAATAAGTATTCAAAAATGAGGAATAGAATCTCCCACCTGTGGGTATCCTGGTTGTTTTTGGAGGTGGGGGGGGGGGGGGCAGTTTCAGCTTGTTAATATGTTTATTAATGATATATCTCTAAATGTTGAAATGATGAATCTACGTGTTTGTTATTTGCAGGTGGTTTAATTTATCGTCCTATTTACCATTCTTCTAATACCTGTAGTATTAAATGTGACATTGTCAGTCTGTGCAATTTGAGGTATGAAATTCAAGGCCTCTAAAACTGAAATTTTGCACATCACTCGAAAGCGTAACCGAATTTATCCTGTTTATTTTTTTTTTCTGTGGTACTCCTTTGTTAGCAACATCATCAGCAGTATAATAGCTTGGAGTCACTATATTAGTGCACAGCTCTTAACAAAATGTCACCTCCTCACCGAACAGAGTCTTAGCAAATAACATGTTGCCTTTATAACGCCTCTACCTGCCGAACTTTACCTGAATAAAACGCTAGTTTTTCCTATATTGGACTATGGTATGCCAGCTTGGCTACCTCACACCCAAAAACCATTTTTTAAAGAAATTCTGTTTCTGTACTTTTCTGAATGTCTGTGTTTTGGTAGCATTAGGCCAATTAAAATATATAGTATGTTTCTCATCACCGCCCGCCTAAATTTTTACGCCCACCCCAATTTTTTTTATATTTTATATTTTTCCATTTTTTTTTTTAATTCGCCAGTAAAGCCTGCAGGGATGTCAGTTTTTGGCAATTTTCCATATTTTGGGAAAAACCTCAGGCCCTCGGCATTTGTGAGCCGGAACGACAATATTTTCAGTACATTAAAACCGCGAAAATAAATAGAAATTACCGTATACAACGCACATCGCGATGTTACCCAACCATATGGCGTATATGCGTCGAGCTCCGCGCACATATTGGTGCATGGACTGTACACAACAATCCTGGCGCACACAGCCCGCAAATGCATAGCGCATTGGTGGTCCAGCGCACTCTACGAACGAGTAACGAATGCTGACGCACACCTCAAAATTGCAAATTTTTCAGTACGGCCATGCTCCCTTTTTTATGGCCTTCTATCTCGTCTCAAAAAATATAAAATATAAAATGCCCTACTCGCCAATTGTTTTCAGATACAGTGTTGAGAAACATACTATATATTTTAATTGGCCTTAGGACTAAGAGAGCAACTCAACATCAGTAATTAAGTTTACTTTTTTGTAATCCCACAGGTGTACGTGCTACCTTCTGTTCTGTCTTGTAAATGTACTGGGGGTGATTACGTGTATACAAATTAATTTTTCTTTTTTTCTCGTGTAAAATGTATTTATTCAATTTTAACTTTGTATTTGTGTACATCTGTTCTTGTTTTACCTGTGAAATAAATAAATAAAATGAAATGAAAAGATCAGAGTATCCAGAGTACATGTACTTGTCCATTTGCCATTTTATTACTATAGTGTGGTATCCCTTGTAATGTACATCACTGTGATGTGAAGGCTGGCTACAAGAGGTATTTGTACTGTAGAAAAGGGACGCTGTGGAAGGGTGGCGAACGGTTATTATTCTGGAGTTCTTCCGGCGTTTTTTTCTTAAAATGGGAATTAGATAAGAAATTCTCTACATGTATACAATAATTATATGGACAATTCCGGAATAACCATCCCATCCCTTTTCTAAAAAATACCTCTTGTACCCAGCCTTCACATCACACTGATGTCAATTACAAGGGTACCAGACTAGTAATATGTAATAAAATGGCGAATGGATGCAGGTATTGCTGAGTTTAGCCGTATAAAATAACTAGACTAGCACTAGGCCCTGACCATTGCCTGGTACGTATGCTCGATGGTATTTTTTATAGTTACTCATTTTATACCTCCATGGCCTAGTGTTTGAAAAACTCAAAGTTAGGAAAAAAATAGTTTTAAATTCAAAAATATAAAAGACAAACGTCAAACCTTTCAAACTATTTCCAACATTTAGAAGCTCCTTTGAGATTGTTTGCGTCAATTTCGGATTACTTTCTGCTGTCATTTGTACCGAAGCTAATTCGGACCGATAGACTTAAGTTAGAGCCTGGAAGACGGTACCGGTACGGTTAATTACAATTATCATGCAGACAAGCTGTACACGTTGTGCATGTGTATTATTTTGTGATAGTGAGATTTCTTTGTAGACCAGAGGGCGCCCTTTGTCAATATTGACAACCCGCTGAAAACTACATACACACCATGTATACGTACGTACGTACGTACGTACTGTACACATGATAAGTATGATATTGATAGTTCTGTTCTATGATGGAATGTTGGCCAGACCAGACACGTCATCTGCTTTTAATAAATCCAGTTTTCAGAAGGCGTAATAATGACGAATGGTACGTTTGTTAAAAAATACTTATGTGTCAGACTCAGTCATATGGTTCTGTAAAATGTCAGCACCTTGTAAGTTTGTAGGCCCTAGTTTTGTAAATTTGTAGTTGCCCAGTTTTGCAGTACAACTTACAAGTACAAGGGAAAGTACACTAGCCTAGCTAGTACAAGGGAAAGTACACAGTAGTAGCCTGTACTGGTACTGGACTAGTATAGTACTACGTAGTACCACACAAGTAGTCTAAAACTAGCTTAGTTCATCATCAAGTGCTTAAATGATAATAGTTAAGTTGCACATCACTGGGTTTATTTTAGAACTTTCCAACGGGTGTTAGGGCCTAGGCCTACTTGTTAGTAAAACCTGGAGGTAGCCGGGGGTAGGCGGAGCCAGAGGATAGCCGAAGGTAGTATTTAACATGTTATAAAAGTGCTTAAAATTGTACTTACGAACACTCCGGGTACGATGGGTTAAGATTACAGTATGATTGAAAGTAAACCCTACAGTGTAAGTATAATTTTAAGAACTTTATTACATGTACAGTGTATGTTGAACACTACCTCCGGCTACCCCCGGCTACCCCCCGGCTACCCCCCGGCAACCCCCCGGCTACCCCCAGCAACCCCCTGGCAACCCCCGGCAACCCCCGGCTACCTCCGGCTCCCCCCTGGCTACCTCCCTGTTTTACCAACACCCCTTTCCAACTGCCAGTTTAAAATTAATTTATTGCTTTTAAGTTTTATAGAAAAAAGGGCACTGTCTTAAGGCCAATTAAAAAAACATTCCTGTTTAGCATCACATATTATTTGACTTTTTTTTTAAGATGAATAAATAATGAAGAAGATGCATTCTTCATGAACAATTTAACATTTATTAGCAGCCAGACGAGATTTGCACGACTATAAATCCTATATTGACACCTGGGCCTACCTACAAATGTACACGTACATGTATGTATGTCTGTTCAGGATAGCTAACATCGTTCATGTATATCGGAGCTGCCATTTTGTTTACTGCTAATAGCGCCAAGCACAAGAATCCATGTTTGCGACGCTGTTCGATAGAAATTTCCATCGGCAGCATGTGATATCATGAATGTAGGCTATCTATTTCAAAATTTTGGTGTAAAAAGTATCCCACTTGAAAATAGTCCGGAGAACTTCATTGAAAGTCCCATGCGAATTTCTGACTAGAAACACACGCACATTGCACCTTGCTAGCCGAAAGTATGGTGGCTCATTAGGTACGTTCGCACACTGTTTACCACAATCGTGTTGGCAAAGATCATAGAGTGCCGTGTAGCGCGCTCCGCTACGCGGCGCTATAGGATCTTTGGCTGTTGGTTGACTGCCAGGATGCGTGCCACAGCTCCTGATCGCATATTTTGACAAATTAAAAAAAATGTAATATATGGGACAGGCCCCAAAATCGGGATTGGAGGTGATGCTAAACAGGATTTGTTTTTTAATTGGCCTTATATGTAATTTACAACAAGGCTGTTGTCGATTTAGAATGTGTTTTACTTTTTATGTTAGGCTCAGTTTAAGAGCCATTAGAACTACAATTAAGCAAGTCAAAAACTAGTACGAGATTTTGTTGATGATGATCGGGTGTCCATTAAAATCACCCACCACATGTAACTGACTAAAATTGAAATATTTTCACTGCTACATGTATGTAATTAGTACTTAATACCAAGTTCAAATTGCAATTTTGTTGCATACATGTAGGCCTACATCTGACTAAGTAAAAAAGTCGGTATCTGAATGGAAACACGAAAATCATCTTTTAAAAATTAATATACAGTGTACATGTTTTAAATACATGTAGCACCCCTGCCCACTTCATTATTGAAGGCCTCCTCTTAAATTAGAAAATCAAAAACCGGGAATGAAATATAAACCCTAGTTTAATGAAATTAAACTAGGCAGCCTTACAAGTAAATGGAAAAAAAAAACAAAATTCAAAAAAACAGGATGCTAATTAACATTTTTTTTTACCCAATGAACACAATGGCCTCTCAGACTATTAATCCATAAGTTTGGCACTTTTTATATAATATTTTATTGGAATTATACAGAAACATTTTGACTGAATACAAGTAGTATTACAACTCAGTTACTCTGACATAAACTAACTTAATATTATAATAATGTAGTTACATGTAGTTTGGGTTCGATTAACCAAGTTGTAATGCTGTATATTCCTAAGCCTACTTATCTTTCTATTTACAGCCTATTCCTTTGATGGTTTAATTATCTTTGGTCTACTGGTCATCTGTACCTGTGCCTACATGAGACGAGTGCCACGTCTTAAACAGTGGTTCCTCTCGGAGAAGAAGGGATTTCTAGGCATATTCTATAAAGGTAAACCTTTATAGCAACTCTTCCAACACTACCAATTCATGCGGTACCCTACCGATTGTATTACTTTTCTACCGCCAAACAACAGGCTGTAATTCCTACCAGTTTATAAAACAGTAATTAAATGGAGAGTATAACAAAATATTATACAGGTGTACATTAAGTTTCAATGTAAAACTATACATGGCTATATATACTGTACATGTACAGTACATGTAGATTCTTGTCGTAAGAATGCAGATATTTGAAACCAAACACACGTAATTGGGCCACTACCTCATGTTTTGTATAGTCTTTGTCAACCAGATTCACACTGTGCCCACTTCGGCCTCAGGTTGCCGCTAGTCCGCTACATGCCAAAGTATTTTACAATCCAATAAAGTATATTATATATTATTTTAATAACCTACACATGTACCTCATTTTACAATATTGAAAGCTTTATACTAGGGATTAGGTGTATAACAGGTTTCTCAGTATGTAATGGTGAGGTGTCTGGTCTAGCATTATTATAATTTTGTGCTCAAGAAAAGCACTATCAATCTAAACAAGTTGCTGTCGGTGGCATCACTGTCGGAATTCTTGGTGTCCAAAAATATTTGCCATGGTAATGTCACTCGCCTTTCGAAGGCAACGTGAAAGTAGAAAAATGCTATGGTAAATAGATCTGATCAAGGTCGGTACGCCTCAGCATCTTTTGCCACCATCATTTTCATTCCGGGCCTGCGAACATTTTTTCTCTTCCAGCGCAAATGTTTGTTATCCCGCAACGTTTTTTATTCTGTTCTTGCAAATTGACTTAGAAATGCAAATTGTACTGTAGCCTTGATTTGTAGCATGCATGCGATCAATGCAGTTGATTAAACCAATCCACTACACAACTTTGTGATGTACCTGTAAAATTGCAATAAACTCTTAAATTCACCGAACTGTCTGCAATACTCCACATGGCTGCTGTATGTGTTTTCAACGCATACAGAAACATTTGCTAGTACGCTAGTACCGTATACTAGCTGTTTGTAGATGTTAGACTGTGTTAGTATGACTGGCATAATCTACCAGTAGAGGGCACTGTATAAATCATGTTTGCTGAGTGAAACTTTGTGTGGTCGACTAGAATTCATGCAGCTAACTTAAGCAGCCCTGTACAAAATACATATTTGGTGTAAGATTGGGTTAGTTCGGCATATATTTTCCATCCTCAGAGGTTATCCGGTTGGCATTTACTTGTAGGTTTGCCTTGCTGATCTTCAAGGGGTATGATTTATGGAGACTTCTGCCAAAGGGTGTATTTTCTACTTCCGGTAAAGGGTATGGGTTTGAAGCCTGGGGTGGCACCCCCTGTATATTTTTCCCTCAGAGTGACAACCTCCTCCCTGCACGGCATTTGATTAATCACAGTTATTTTGCTTGCAACGTTTTCTACACAATTGATATGTATGCTACTTCATAGAGAGCAATATGCTTCAAATACCATATACCGACAGGCATTTTCAAATTGGTTTCCCCACAGTGCCAAATTTCAGGATGCGACTATATAGGGTGTGCTTCTAATACCAGCCTTATGGCCGATGGATATTTAGAAAATACCAGTGGAGCCGTTATTTTATCAAATATATATGTCCTTAATATAATAATTAAGATATAATGTATTTATTTGCTTTGCAGCATCAATCATTGGAGCCAGGTTACATCTTGCTGTTGCAGCATCCTGTGTTCTTATGGGCTTCTACATCCTATTTTTGAAGTGACACATCTACAGGCATAACAACCTTGAACTCTACTCTACCACCTACAGTATGAATAAATACTAATGGATTCAACTTGTGTATGCTGTATACAGTAAAACCTGGATTTAACGTATAGTTGGGACCAGCATTTTTTGTACATTATATACGAAATCTGGTATAGGCATACATGTACCAGTCTGGTATACTATTACACGTAAATCAGACATATGTCTGTGTATGTAAACCATACCACGTTGTTCGATATAGATATAGACTTTGTCCGATGTAGATGTCAATCATTCACACACATTCATGTACAGTTATCATTGTTTTAAGAGCTATTAAATAAAATCAACAATCATATATTTGTTCAAAAGACTTTATTCTTTCATAGGCCGAAATGTCTCCCCGCTGAGCCAGGGCCTTCGGGCCGTATAGTGCCGGTTTATACCCCGCCACACGCGCTCGCTCACTGAGTGCTACTGGTATAACTACCACCAGAAAAGCAACCTCACTTTTTCTACACAAACTCAAACCTTTTTTCCATTTTTCAAACTACATAATTCCTACACACCCAACCCAAGTTAAATACATGGTCTCTACCCTTAAATAGTATATTTAAATATAACATCGTGAAACCCACAATCATATTACACAACTACTTGAATATGCATGTACATAATTTCTACCTTAAACGATATAACAATATCGAGTTCGCAATCATTTTAGCTAAACCACTGTAATCTTTAGGCCTATATTGCCCTGAAATGACAATAATGCACATTACACAACCACTTTAATGACAATGGCCAAATCACGAGAGGTCAACGTATATAAGTTTAGGAGTCGTCGATTACTAACAAAAGGGGTGTTTTTTGTACAAAACGACAATCAACTACAGCATTCAATAACATGCCGCATGCATAATGCACACAGGGCAGGTCCTGTCTGTCATAACGCCGGGCGTGCAGCTAGCTAGCTAGCCTTTTGTCAAGGCCTTCGTGGCTTGGACAGCTTTTTAGCCACGAAACGACTGGAGCCGGAGACCACACGCGCGATTGGCGTATACAGCGCTGCCACGAGGGCCTTTTCCAACTTGTCAGGAATTTCTTATGTTTTTTCTTTATTTCTCGATACCAGCTGACGTAATAATGACGGGGTAGCAAAATTATAAACCAATCAGAAGCGATGGGGTCAGGGGGTCAGGGGGTCAGCATACATTAACAATTTATGCAAATTAACAAAATAAAAATGGCGAACGTCTCGTCGTGTGTCGCTGACATCTGTATCACTATAGTATCAGACGAATCTTTCGATAATTGTGGAATACGCTGCTAGAAAACTACGAATTAAAGAGTTTAAACCCTTATAGCGCCAGGCAATTGGAGAAGCTGTACCGGGCATGATATTTTCGTCACCCTCCCCACCGGATACGGTAAACGTTCGATATTTTATGCGGTCCAAATGTGTTTCGACTGGCTTCGTCGGGTTCAAAAATGTTGACTAGTACTGCACATGATGTACGACTAGACTGAGTACACCCCTCAACATACGACTATACGAGAGACGACAGGCCAAGAAATTGCTGTGCACCCGTGCCAAGCTTTGTGCATATTTCTGCACTTTCAAATAAACTTTTAACAGACTACAAGCTATTGTAACATGTTGTATGTTAAAATATTGACATTTTCTGAGTTAGGCGCGATATCGACGTACTATCGAACATCAGATATTTAGATGGGCGATATTATCGTCTAATATCCCCTTATTAGATCTAGTTTCTATCTGAATACCCCCCCCCCCTTTCTTCTCTGCCGGGACGCTTGATATTGCGATATTAT
>JAVCKS010015093.1:0-31480 GCA_032273685.1 Pteraster tesselatus
GATTTCACATCGTAGCTTTCATCACGTGCATAGTTTCGACGAATAAGACTCACCAGCAAGTTAAAAAAGGAATAAGTCGCTTAGCTTAATTGAAATCCATCAGTGGTGACTTTTCGAAATTCATTTTAAACGGGAGTGCAGCAATACATACCACTAGTGTACTCACTCTGAAATCTTACGTTGATATCTTGAAAGTTTTTTGCATACTTTTAATGAACATGACGAGAACATACGGATTGATTAAAAGAAATTGTTCACTTGTCGACTCTCATTGAAACTCACTATACCGGTACTTATTTAGCAACTGATCCCGTGTGGAAACCTCCGCTTCAACTATGAAGGGCCTCTCGCTGCAAGAACCCGACACCGAGGCTGCATACGAAAAGGGTGCTAGACTACTGGCGAGTATTACTCGTGTAAGAGAAAACCTCATTGCCTTTCCATGAAATCGTGGAACCCTGAGGTTCGAAGTTGTTCCAACCGCAGTGTTTCGTACTATCGGATAGAGGCTAAAACACAATGTGACAGTCGATGGCATTAGTTGGTATATACTGTACGTGTAATGAGTACCGGTACGGTATCTGATACACGGGTATGGATTGTAATTGGCGAGCTAACTGACAGAACCACAGCGCCACCCGCAACTGGCGTTTCGGCCGCGGTATACGTCCTACCAACCGCAAAGTCCAAAAATCATTATGAACGACTTCTATTTGACTCAGGAAATATAGGCGGGAATATACGTTGACACTGCTTGTTTTATGGAGTGAACAACGTGTACACACATAAGAAATAAAGGTACTATTCTGCACCCATAGGCATGATACAATGGAAGCGCCCGAATATACAGGGGTTGCTATTCTATATAGACGGAACATTGACTGTTAACAAAAGCTTGATTCATCACGGTATAGTCGAGTGGTTATGTATGTAACTTCTCCCTGTTTCTTCGGGGGGAGGGTCTTCCAACCTCTCAAACCTCAACTGCTCACAATACAAACCTTCGTGGTGCGCTATAGGCCTAAAATCGTATCCGCATCTTTTTAAGGCAAAACCCGACGGGCACACGGACCCCCATCACAACATAATAACATCTTTCCTTTAAACACTACTACATAATAAGCTGTAAGCTGTCACCGCTTGTAGTCAAGCGTAATCCCCGTACCGAAATCTCTGAAACTCAAGCCTACAGATCCGGCCCAAACGGCAGACCTACAAACGGATATTCTTAAGTGTCTTTGCATTCATGAGGTGATCGGTATACTCAGGGTAGTTGTCAAGCGATTGTCAAATGTGACTGCGAATAAGATGAGAGGTAAATAACATATCCAAGGAGGCTTTTCGGTCTTGAATATAATAGGTACCGGTAGAACACCCAAGAGACTCGACCGAATATCCCGAACAGTATGGGAGTTTACGGTGCACAGATTCACGTTGAATTTCAGAAAGTACAATACTAGTATTAGACAAGAGCGATGCCAAAAAGCCAGTTTCAGTTTCCAATCCTAGTGTTGTCGATTGGGAGCATAACTGGTGTGATTTGTATAGTATTTGACTTGGAAGAGGCAACGAAAACCCCAACGGTTAACTATCACGAAAGTCTCTGCGAATCACGTCACACTTGCGCATTGTTTTCGAGCGTTTCTATACGCTGGCCCGATTCTCAGATTACGCGTTTCAATATGCTGAGTTCGCTTTAAATTGAATCAGTCGTGCTAGAGCGGAATAAACCGCCAACTATAACTCGCAACCCACCGGCATTAATACAAGATCGATAGTGACTTAAGTGCGATCGCTGAGCAAAGTAACCCGTATGAGTTTTAGCTCTATTCACCACCCAAGTAGCCACACTCGTATATATCTGTTATAGTGTGTGCTTTATTGCAATGTATCGATCCTTCGTTGGGGGAGGGCTGGACAATTTCCACCACGCTGTATTGCGTACGTCATATAGCTGGGAGATAGCGGTTAAATTGGGTCAAATCCCGGCCTAATACACACTTTTGTTCAGTTTGATTCTCAGAAGGATTTTTGGTCATGATTTTTGAAGAACAAAACAAAACAAAACTGCGCTACATCCCGTCGCCCCTTGAATTTTGGGGAACACTTTGAAATGAAGACTTTAAACTCTCGCAACAAGCAGAGTGAGTTTACATAATAAGACGACGGGGGAAATATAGAAGAGTTTGGGATCGGGAAGGCGGCAAAGATTGGGATCGGAGAGCACGGGTAGTAATTGTGATCGGGAAAGGGGTAGAGTTTGGGACAAGGGAGGGGTAGAGATTGTAATCGGGAAGGGGGTAGAGTTTGGGATCGGGGAGGGAGGTAGAGCCTTAGTTTGGACGGAGAGGGGTAGAGTTTGAGATCGAAGAGGGGGTATAGTTTGGTATAAAGTTGAAGACGTAAAGCGTCTGGATGTACTTTGGTAGCATGGTGGTAAAATGTTACAAGTTCAAAAACCGTCAAAACTTAAATTGCAACATTCAGACCGACCGACACTGTGTTGTCATTCTTAAAGCCGAAATGCCAATTAATCTTAGGTTATATACTGGGACTGGGCATTTAGAAAGATTTGGCAGTGCCTTTGTCACGACGGCTTGAGGTCCGAGCGGAGACCCAACCCACTGAGCCGGTGTGAAAGGAGATAGGGTCCGGCCGGTGGTGGTAGTGTCCCGTTTTACACTATCAAAGATACCCTCCCGAGCCCGGACCCGTATCTCCTAGAATATAATGTCCTGCCCGGAGAATAACCACGGAACACTACCGGCTGTTGAATCTAGGGACTTTAGCACCTAAACATCTCTTACTTTTTTGGCTGTACTATTTTCGAGGGAGCAGCGCAGGCGAAAAGACGTTACGACTACATCGCACTTCGCCGTTTACATCCGATCTTGCAATTGCACGATACAGCACACACAATAACCCTTTAATTGTGGAGTATACGCCGTACATTGACACTCGTATAATAACCTGCAGGGTACAAATGTCTGGTCTAGTAGGCATAACTACATCGATCGGGAGTCGTCAAAAGGTGGGGATAACGCTGCCATGGTGTCCCCCGAAGCACTACTACTACTAGGTCTATGGACTCGTGGAAATTCGCTTGCATCTGCTTCTTCCCCCTCTTCCGTGTGCTTCAGTTGAAGCTGGTTGACACAGTTTTCAACCCCACCACAATGGTCTGCGTCATGGGCTCATACAACCTTGGCTATACGCCTACCACAATGGTGCAGCGCTGACAATATGATTGTATCGGGAAGAAGTTATGGTTTGAGTGGTGGGAGGAAAGCCTTACCCCCCCCCCCCCAACTTTTATCTGCTACAAACCCAGTTTGGTAGGCTTATACATTTCTTGAATGTATCCCACAGGAACCCCGTTTCCCCGTCTCCCCGTGCTTTCAGGTCGCTTGGGGGTGTTGAGTTAGCCGAAAACTGCTGGGGCTTTTAGTTTCGTTGTTACCACGTTGTCGAGGGAGACCAGGGGGAAAACGAGTTTGCGCGAGATTACACGCGAGATTACATATCAGTGCTAAGATAATTATGCAAAATAGTTACGCAAAATGCGGATTATACAAGCCGCGTGCATGTATATTCACGACCCTATTCTCGTAGTTCAATTGGTCAGCTCGTCACCACGTGCTGGGTAGTTGCTTATGACGCTCTCTTGGCGAAGTCACCACAGTTTAGTTTTCGTATTAAATAAAATTACGTCACGTTTTGACCTGATCCGCGACCGCTTTTTAAATATTTATGTCGGTTACTGGTCTTACCCGAGGGGAGGGGAGGGGGGGGGGGAAGATGGCTGTGATATCGTCAAAGTGAAACTGTCAGCCTGCAAACATCTTGCTGCTTCGTCGACTGCTGTATCCCACACACAAAAATAATCGAGTAAACGAGGTTGGTCGAGGAGTCACGTGCTCTGTGGTCTGCAACGCGGGTAAAAGAATGGCCATAAGTTAATCCACTTGACGCGTCAAGAGATGCATCGATCGACTTAAATTACATTGTCAATTAGTATAAGGAGGCGTGGGAAAGGAGACGGAAGAGTGAAGGCTAGCGAAGGGACACTCAGGATGTGGAGGAATACTCGGCCTGTTTAAGGATGCATGCACTGTCCCGATCCCAGACAGAATTCAAATAACTGAAAACATTGATAATTATTTTGCAAGATTGTGCTTCTTTGCCCCATTGTAAATGATATACAAAAATCCATTCGCGGATATGGTTATAATATATAGATTACCGTATTATTTATTTCTCGCAAGAATGAAATATTGCTGCCAGCAAACGACAATACTATATCCGCCAGTGAATTTCATCGAGCCCTTTTCTTATTGTTGAGCCTTTCGCTACCAAATTGTTTTCAGAATAAGGCTAGCGAGAACCGGCACAAATTACACATTCTATTCTATTCATAATAGAATTACATAATATTGACTGATATACATGGTATACATTCCTGTCGACTGTAGTCGCCAATGGTAGTGAGAAGTTTAAGCTAACGTGGGGCCAAAATAACAAATTATCGATTTAACAATTCAACATTATTTACCAAAATAATCGGTCTGAAATCGCACTGTACATCTTTAAGATCGTATCCCCATCGTATCGAGTAGTTAAATGAACGATCGCATGTTTCGCCCGCTTCGCAAAAGAATGTAATACCGTAATATAGCCGAGTTGATTGCATTATACTAGAATATAACTGTAATAAATGCCCCGGGGGGGGGGGGGGATTGTTCAGCAGGTAGCCCCCCCCCCAAAAAAAAAAAACCCACGTAATTCGTTCTATTTGAGCACCGGTATAATAAATGAATAAAGAACGTTAAGCAGCACGTGTAATGAACGGATTCTACCTCTTTGTGGAAGTTTACTCTCAAAAGGTTTTTTTTAAATAAATTGAATTTGTATAAGGCCTGACATTTGCAAAGTTTGTCCCATGCCTGTCTGTAAGCAAACTTACTCCGAAAGCTGTGGATAGATTTTGATAAAATGTGATGTATAGATGTGGGTTTTTTTTCAATTAGCGGGCGAAGGACTTAAAGTTGGCAGTCGAGATACATGCGCGCGGGTTTTTTTTTCGATCCGCTTTGATGTTTAACCCAAAACACCCGTGAATTCAAACCCGGGTTTTGTCAGTAGATGAAGTGCGATATTTTAAGAGTTTCCTGAAATTGGACTCCTATAGCCTTGGCTCATATACCTTTTAACAACTAGCGCCTCGCTAACTCGACCACCTTGACCAGAAGATCATCCTTCAAGTCTTCGAGGACAAGCAAAGCCATCCCGATCGCTTCAGCAATTATTTTGCCCACAGGGCGGATGCGTTGGGACATTTAGCAGTCCAACTATACACAGTACTGTGTAGCTGTTTCATCCTATACCGGGTATTATTAACAATACTACTGGTATTCTCAGAATTGCTGCGGGCATACACAATTTATTATTTTGGACAATTACACAAAACGAATATTATTTTTTAATTATTAACAGTTTAATACTCCAACATTAGTAGTTGCCGCCTTAAATGCCCTTCGGCACGAAACATCCGTTACGCCAAAGCGAGATCTGGAGGTTTGTGTTGTAATGAATGGGCTACAAGTTCACTTGTGACAGCCACGTATACAACGTGAGCTTAGGCACCCGCCATGGGTTGTTCCTGTGCAAATCTTAGCTTAGTCGCCATGATGTTCAAAACAGCTGCTATGATCTGAACGTCCACGATATAAACATTTCATGCATTTGTTATTGAAATAATATATATTTTGTGACACGAAATCTGCAAATGTGAAATTATGTATAAAATAAGCGTAAACTTTGAGAAGCCATATCTTTGAATTGAAAATGTTGTAGCAGTATATTAAACGTTGAAGTTTTCAGCGAGGTTTTTTTCCTTGGTGAATAAAGTATCGATAACAACCTTCTCTTGAATGAAATATATCTACTCTAAAAAAATCCATTGGTCGATCAACAATGGCCCGTCCCTCATAGTAAACAAGTAATAATATTCCTCAAACTTAATTAATCCGTCAAAATGGCACTGTCGTGCGCAAACTAGGTTATGCGGGTATGAGCGATGACCATCCCCTCCCACGCGAGCCAACGTACTTCCACGGGATAAGTCATGCAAAATCGTATCAGTTTATAGTTGCTTCAACTCATACTGTCCGTGTGCCGTGTAAAGGCCTCATCATGTCCATTAAAAGTGCTAAATGGCCTCTATCATCACCAATGTGAACTGCAGATAGGATGAACGTTTCATTATACGGGATTCAATGGAGGCGCCCCATCCCGAGGGCCTCTAATAACCCCTACTGCAAAGGTATCATGCATGATTAGGAAGATAATTTGAATGCGAGGTAAACAATTCGAACAGTGTTGCTCCGTTCGCCATCGGGAGGATGTTATTACTACTGTTGATGTGGGTCTTAAATACTGCTATTCATGTAGCGACTTTACAATCTGCCACCGATGATGACGCCATGTTGTTGTTTACCAATTTTGTTGACTGATCTGGTTTCGAAGAAGAACGAAGCTGTGAACAGTCTGTTCCCGAATGACGCAAGATTCGAGGTTCGTTTAGATTCATTTTTTTTTCTCTTAGAAGTATCGGTCCAGGCTCTTGACACGAATGGTTGGAAGTATTGACTGGGAATCGATCGTGCCAACACGAACCTCCTTATATTGTGGGCCTGGCGCACCCTGGCGATGATTCCGTTTATTTCGCTGGAATTAACGGTGAAGAGCTAACATGGGCAAGTCATTGATCTTCTGTCAGGTGGTGTTGGATAGATTGTTGAACCAGATGACTCCAATCTAACAGGCGCACAGATTATAGATCTGTATAATTGATTGAGGTATTCTCGTCGTGTTAAAATTTACCCTGGATTTTTCCTCTTCGTAAATATAACATGTAACTGTTGTATACGTTAACGTGCATATAGTAAAAGAAAAAACACACACACATCCAGATATAATATAAAAACTGTTTTTAATTCTGTTATATAACTAACCATCTGCTTGTGTTTGGCTGATAGATCTATAGAGTAATCACTTGTTTCTCCTGTGGGATAAATATAGATGGGTTTTTGTACTCTACACAGAGTGGCCGCGCTATTCGATAGGCTGTATTGTCTAGATTATGAGCAGACGTTCCACCAGGCCTAGACGAACGATTTTCCCGGCTGCAGCTTGACGGCGAGCTATTAGGAAATCGCTGTCCAATTGCAACAAAATCGCCCCGGCGTGTTCGGGGTTACTGCAACTGATATCGATTTCAGTCGCCATGCAGCGACGACCTGCCCAAAAATCAAGCTTGTTTAATTCTGCAAGCGACCAGAAATTGCTGGATGCCTGCGTGTTATGGTAGCTATAGCGATTTTCTTTTGACCAATGAGAGGACACTATCAAGACCGACTCGGGCGTCCTGTGTTTAGCCATGACGACGAGCTTATTACGACAGTAAACATTAGACGACACCAACTTATCTTAGTTAGCCGTTTCCCTGTGGCTGTCTCTTGGGAGTTGGGAGTTTGTTTTTCTTCTAGCCGTGTCAATAATAGACATTGCCCGGAATACCATTACGCATACACTGAACATTGTCACACCTGCCGGACTAACCCCCAGACCCCAAGAATCAATGGCGTTGTAATCGAGGTGAAACCCCGGGAGCGAGAACAAGTCGATATCTCTTTTAAACTTGATAGGGTCACGTGGTTTGCCTGTGCGCGCGATTCGGTCGCGGTGACTGATATAAAAAGGTGACTTTCCTAAACCATACAAGGCTATACAGCGGTGAAAATCAAACATAATACGAACTGAAAATCTTCAGAAATTGGAGGAAAGATCACGAGGTCAGGTAGGGCAAAAATACCTGGCACGATAGTGTTCTAGCTAAGAGTATTGGCACGATAGAAAGTCTCTAGTTTGCGCTGTAGTGCTAATTATTGCGCGCGCACAGTGGCGCATAACTCCCAGGCGCCGACCAATCCGTTCAAAATATTGCACCGAGGTTTAACTGAGATCGTGTTACAAGGCAAACAATACGTTTATTTAGCTGAATGTATACATTACTGACGATTTTCTCGAATGACCACGCAGGGTTAATTCTAAAACGTTTACGTTTTCTCTCCTTTTTCTCTCTCTTCATAATTAGTGATGTGGCAGGTTGCCAGCGAATTACCATTGCGTGACTGGCGCCTTTTGTTCGCTTTTTTTTGTTAAAGGGGAGGGGCGACTGATATGCGCACATTTGAATTGAATTGGCTCACGAGACCAGCCCACGTACGGTAGCCAGGAAGAGACACGCACTGAACCGCGTAAAGTACACGAGGCCGATACACGGTGTGCGAACGCTGTCTGGCCGACACAACGCTGTACAATTTTGCTAAAGAGTGATGGCGCTCTCTCGATGATTAACTATGAAGTACTGTGCAGTGTGATGTCAGTCTGGGTGATGCGTGCCCCAAGTATGCAAACGTGGAATACAATAATAACGAATCACAACCGGTCGAGCCGTCCATACATTCAGAAAGCCTTGTCGAGGCTTCACCACTTCAGGCGTATTGCATTGACAGCAAGCTGTTCAGGGTGGAACGTATATATACTGTTTAACGTTAACCGCCTATACGATGTGTTTGGGATTGAAGTCGTACTCGGGCAGTCAGTTACAAAGAAGCCGGCTGTCGACATAGCACCAATAGGCTGGAGCCTAGGATTGTTACGGGGCGCGTTCGTGTGCGAGCAATTGTTCAGCTGCATTATCGAGGTCGGCGTGTAACAACCTAGAACTCCAACAAGGTTGATATTATTAGGGTGATACGCTGATTAGGAAAAGTTGCATCAAACTCCGAGTGATTTTCTTTTTTCTTCGACGCTGATACACGTAAGTTTATTACTAAAGGATTAGGCCTATAGGTCTAAGTTTACATATTAGTTGTGGATGATTGTGGCGTTTAAATCGATGAAATTAATGCTTCCCATAATACCCAAATAGGTCTGTTTCCCCCGGCCACTGCTGAGCTACTCTTGTTGTTGTTTTGTAAAGACGATGGGTGCCAAGGTATAAAGTTTAACAGAATGATAACTTATAGTAATTCAATTGTGACGGACAGTTTGCCACAGTCCGCTTTCAATCTTCGTTGATTTTTCTCCCAATTGTGTCGATTGTATACAGTGTGTATGAAAATAAAAAGTCCCAAATTGAATCATCAATTATAGAAAAACTGCAGAGTTTTAAATAAAGTGTGACAGATCTTTGAAAGAACAGGATAGAACTGGTCCTCTTTCCAATGACATCGTCACCGTGAGCGCATTGTCACAGTTGAATACCGTAAGTAACAATGCGTTGTTGTTCGGCAGCAGGTGAAACATGCACCGTGACAAGTTAGCAACCACAGCCATTTAATCATCCCATTTCACAAGTTTTGGACGACCCTCTGACTGCCATTGGCGACTATAGTCGACAGGAATGTATACCATGTATAATACCAGTCAATTTGATGTAATTCTATTATGAATAGAATACAATGTGTAATTTTGAGCCTTATTCTGAAAACAGTTTGGTAGCGAAAGGGTTAAAGCAGTCTTATTGAATCACTTTCCAATATGGGTAAAAACGAATTTCCTCCATCCCTTGAGAACTTGTCACACAAAGAATGGTTCAATGGCCGGGGGACCTGTCACAGTGTACATTTCGCCCTCTGCCTATAACAATGCAATGTTACTAATTCAACCGTGACAAAGCGTTCTAGTCAGTGTGTCATTGGAAAGAGGACATCTTTTTCTGTCTCAAGACATATCACACTTTATCCAAAACTCTGCAATCTTCCTTGTAATCGATGATTCAACGTGGGTTTCCTTTATTTCGATACACACACTGTATTATTGTATATTATAGAGCATTATATGCGTTTCAATTTGACACAATAATGGGCGCATTTTGCCTCGGCTTTGCAACTAATAATGCACATCATTCGAATATTTAAGTCGGCATTATCACTTTTATGAGCATTTGGGAACGTTTCCATAATCAATAAGATTCCGTAGAAATTCCTATTCACGTTTCATAACCTTGTTGCTAAAACGTTCAACTCTAATACCGGCTTTACGTGGTGGTATAAAAGTATTGTGTATATTTCGAGGAGTGTCCGCGGGTTCGTAACAACCAGTTTACACTCACATTGTAAGCATGTAAATTTCCTTATTATGCACCTAGGAAACATATGGATTTTATATACTGCACATCATGCCCTAGGCATAATGGACGTAAAATTCATACGGTTTTTGCTGATAGTTCACTAAATACATGTAAATAGGTTGGCAGTTAAATAGTAATATTTATACGCTTTTAACTACACCCTCGAAACGGCTTGCTGTAGCCATGCTTATCCTTGTGCTGTCCTTGGTACCATCCGATTGTTTCCACCCCCCTTCCCTTCTATCTGTCGGCTCTGACATTTTACTTCCTCTTTGGTTAAGTAACAACTCCGTTGCAAGAAGTATCTCCAACTAGTTTTTGGCTTGTACGGAAAAGATGGCTTGTTCCAAGATGCATATTTCCTGAAACTTTCTCCAAATTTGCTGGAATATTATTGCTCAGTGACCCAACTCGCATTAGCAATGCGGTATTCTGGCCTTGTTTCTTGGCGGTGTCGCGGGAGATGAAGTACATATAGCGGGCAATTCGAAACGTCCCCACATGACTCATTATACGTGCAATTTCAGCCAGGTGAGACTGGGGACTTTACCGCTGCTGACTGGGAAATACGAACCCGTTTATTTCGATGGTTTAGTAACGGAATATCCATATAATCCGCACGGTGGTCGAAGCTTTAGCCGCTCCCGCTCTGGTAAATCTTCTCGGATGTAAACGACGACGGATAGCGTTGACATTTCGACCGTCGTATATTTCGCACATAATAGGAAACTATGAAAGTATTTTCCCCCCTTCAAAATGTCGTTGTGGAGATCGTCGGATTGAGGATAAACACGGTAGATAACTGCATTTGTGTCATGTTACTAATTAATGCCATTCAGCGTGATTGAGCCATCCCATCAGGTTGGGGGTGGGGGGGCATGACTTGTTAAAGCGGCCATTATCACTAGAGAAGGTAGTGCTGCCGGTTATGTTGCAAACCGATCAGGTCTGTACCGCTGGCAGATGAAGAAGTTACGGGAGGAAAGCCTCCGGAAACTTGGGAAATCCCACGAGGTGAGCAAGGGATTTGCAACATGCTGTGAAGAGAAGGACAAAACGTATCGCTGTGCCAGGCTATAGCCTCCCTCACAATATGCATATACATGTACATGTAGATTTAAAAATAGATAAATTACAAGAGTGTTTGTAACCTCGTGTTCACATGAAACACCAAGGGACAGCCACACCGAGTGACCCAATTGGAAGTATAGAACAGCCTCGGAATTATGTTGTTTTAACCCAAAGGAACGTTTTATGTGTGGGGAAACGGCCTATTCGTTGCACGCGAGATATTCGGGCTGTCTGAAACCGTAACATATTCCGTTCGTTGTGCTACAAAACTGTATAAGCTCACGAATATACGCACTTTTATGCAGATGATATTTAAAACAAAAAACAGATGTCAACAATAAAGGAATGCTATCGGTTAATAATATATGGTGTGGTACATAATCAGTTTAACAGTGCTTTATGGCAAACGTTTATCCTTGAGGAAAACTCTGCCTTTATATCAATGCACTTTTGACGAACATTATTGTACTTTGGCTGCTCCCGTTGTCGCCACGGAATAGAGTCACAACTATAAGACGTATTAATAACTTATCAGGACAGGCGACTCCCAGTAGTAATATTGTTATTCATAGCATAGATATTACTATGGCACTCGAGTTCTTCTAGACGTCATAAATCGAATGAGTCGGGGGTTTTCGGTCGCAGTAAACTCCCAAGTGATATCTTACGGCCAAGTTATAAAAACAAATTGATCGTCGGGGGTTGTTATGGGAAAATGAGAAATACTTCCTCTTTTGTTTTTATTATTACGGTTGCCAATAAGATTCTATGAAATAATTATGGTCAACACGATAGGAGGAGGACGCGCTGTTTAAAGTTTAGTATAGCACGAAAACCGGTGCGATAGGAAATACGGTGTGGCAGCCGATAGTGTCCCCCGGGGAAAGTGTCCTCATACATATTGTCCGGAAAGGATATTATATCCTATAAGGAGATCCGTGCTCAGGAGGGTATCTCCTGAGGTAGTGTAACACATGCTATCAGCGGCCGGACATATCTCCTTTCCCACCGACACTGTACCTACTTCAAAAACAAAAAAGACCTACGTGCCTCCAGAAATCGGTACAGTTTGAAACATGGAATAATCCCAAGATTTCAGACTGAGGAATTTAATCAACAATTGATAGCTCACACTGGGGGCGTTTCTTGCGAGTACTCGAATCAAAATGTACCGTACTCGAGTAACTGCCGTTGCGCTGTAGAGTGTGTAATCGTAGATATAGGCCCGCAGATGTGAACGAAGTAAGATATTGAACATGGCGGCGCCCACGGCCATGAGTGGTAAAGACGGGATAACGGCATTGAAGAAATATCTCCCATTACAAAATGTTTAGTGGTACGGATTCTTAACACTGATGACAAATCTATTGTGGAAGAGAAACAATAAGAAACCGCCGAAATGTTGAGTATGTAATTAGCATACTTGCTTCGGCGGCATTTATATACTTCGATTATGATACTCGAATATAGGCTAGACATGCTTCGTTAAAACAACAACGGCACGTGAACATTGCTCATTAACATAATACATCACAGTATGAACAAGATTGCCACTCGGTAGAGTTCATAGCTCTACCAATCACAATGGCATAATCACAATATACTGCGGTGTCACGTTTGTGTGACATAACATCTGAACGAATCATTATAACGTCCCCAAAATGAAATCACATCCAGACCTCAGCATTGCCTACCTCCCCATAAAATTACATCTCAATCAGACCAAGAATTCTGTTCACAAACGAACAGACAGACAGACAATTACATTACCTTCATCCAACTTCGTTGGTGGAGCTAATCATCGAATATTTGTAAAAACGCCGTGACATTGGCACGTTTATATTTTTTCAGTAACTCATCAGTAAGTTATGGCTATAATGCAAAACAAAAGTGGAGAAAACGTTTGGAAGCAGAGGGTAGTATATACGATAAACTGGATTTATTTTTACCTAATTTCTGTTTAATAAAACAACTCCCAAACGGTGCAGATTGATGAGTAAAATATTTATCATTCCAACTAACGGAAAAGTAAATAAACCCGAACGAACCAAAAAATACAACCTTTTCAAATTATACTTATATGTGCTTATTGTAGGCCTATTCATTTATTCATGTCCCACGAGAGAAGGTATGTAAGCCGCTATAGCGTAGGCAGAATATGTTAGAGTTTCAGAGGCGGGAGGGATGCTTCCACGGGGGAAGGTACAGGGACTGAAAACCAAATTCAGAACGTCGGTACAATCTGTGCTCGAAGGCAAGTGAGAAAGATTTGAAGAGCAGTTTTAGACGTGACGTGTTTTAGGGGTAAGACCTTTTCTCTATAACCGTGAGTACTGCTCAAAAACCCACCACAAGGGGCACATTAGCGTTGATAATCCCAAGCAGCGTTTCATGCTATTGAAACCAGAGTTGAGTACATTCCCTTTTATGATTTATGAGCCGCTACGTGTGGGGGAGTCAGGTGGCGCCGCGGCCGGGGACGTACTGGCCTGTGAATTTGGGGTTTTCCCCCTAGTCCTGGGGATTTCCTCTCACCATTCGAAAACCGTAACACCTTTCTCTTACGATACATACTGAGATACATAGTGGTGAGCATAGCTAAATCATAATTATGAGACAGTGATCGTTGTAGTGGGGTTAAAAACTGTGTCAACCAGCTTCAGTCGAAGCACACGACAACGAAGAAGAAGCCACTACGTGTCAGTGTTGAAATAAATAAACTTATTTCCCGGACCGATCTATAGGCGTTTAACCCTTTGAAGTGCAAACATTAATTTCCCAGTTAAAGCTATTCCCCCCCCCCCCCCATGTGACCTCTGACTTCCATCGAGTATCAAAGGATAATGACAATTGATTTACTGTGTATCCCTGTGAAACCGGTCAGTAAACAAGTTCGGCCGCTATGGCTGACAACATTAACTCGATTCAATAAATACGGATTTGTTTCATAATCACCATCCACGGGGTCAGGTCGTCGTCTTGATCCTCCGTCTGGTTATTCAAAGCCGTACTCTATATATACCTGTTATTCCATGTAGACGGACCGTTTTTTCTGTGGTATTGACGTGCATCGATATTTCTACAGGTATATACTCCTCTTTGATTAGATGCATGACTGGCCGGATGTGCCCGCGATGTTATTCATCTGTCTTTCAGTACACGTAGGCCCACGTGAAACGTACTAATTGGTCAAGAGGAGCTTTCCTCGAATCTTGATGTTGCCAACGGATTCTCGGTCACCCGTACCTCGCGGGTTTCTCCCGTTTACTGGAGATTTCCTCCCATCGACCTTTAAAACCATAACTTCTCCTGCCTATATAACATGCAATAGAATAGGCATGGGATTTACTATACTAGTTTCCACATCCGACATGCGTGAAGATTGCGTTTACTCAGCACGCGTGGTTGCTCGACGCCGTTTATATACCAACGCCTATAATCATGAGCTTGAAACGATGCGAGGCTCGGAATAGATGTAGTAAAAAATTGAATAAAAAAAACGAAGGGTTTGTATACTGTTCAACCATGGAGGACATACGGCGTAAACGACGGTGCATTGCGAGGTTTGAACTTGTGGCTCAGTTCTATAATACACTCTGTGAATGGCGTATCAGGCAATTGTATTTGAATTAAGTTATATTGCCATCTAATAATTAATTGCTGGTATGTTCTTTAATTGCTATACGGTTTGAGAGATTATGGTATCTGAATATAGCATGGATTCAAACAAACGAACTCGTCTGTACTGGACAAGTGTCCCTGTTAGGAAACCGTTTTTTAGTTGAATTATATCGAAGGGAAGGAAGTTGTTTTAGCTACGACAAAGGTCCGTTTTGTGAGAGGTATATAACGGTTTTAGAAACTCGAAGAAAAATACAACATGGAAACAGGAAAACCCAAGGACAGGACCGTAACGTGTTGTTCCCTCCAAAGTTGAGCCGGAAGTATTACGACGTAACCTCATCTATATCTTTTCGAAGATGTTTATTGATGCCGTTGTAGCCGGGCACACCATGCCGGTCTGTACTTGGCATCCTTCCAGGGAATGTGGCCTAAAAAGAAGTAACCTACTCACAAGGTTTTATCGGTAGGACGGTGGCCCAAGAATTTTTGTTTGGGCCCCTTCGGGATTCTACTGAAGCCCATTAAGGCCATATCGTGGATATTCAACTTGTTTCTTTCATATTTTACTTTTCCTTAAATATTGAACTTTTTTCTATATTAAAGATTTTAAACACATAATACTTGATTATTCAACTTTTATCTTGAATATTCAATTTTTGTTTTACTTGGCCCTTATGGGCTTCCGTAGGATTCGAACTCGGTCCACGAACGCGCGGAAAGTAGCCACACTACGTGACCGCGTTATGTCATCGTTTTACGTACATAGGACCTACGCAACATGATTCCCCCCTTTGGTTATTGGGCGAAAAAAAAATGGTCAACATTATTTTAGCGCTACAACTGGCCCCACCACCGCCGGAACATGACATTACTCCGGTAGCTTCTCTGTACAGCGAAGATATACAACTTAATTGGCCCGCGCACGTCACTGTGAGAGCATTGAATGGGAATGGCGGATATGTACGTACAAATTGTATTTGTGCAGAATATGGGTCGCGCTTGATTGGTTTTGAAGGGGAAAACACTTAAAGGAAAAATAGAGTTGAATATAAAGTCGATTTATGCGTGGTGCTTAACTTCACGTGTATGTGTGTTATATTCATTGACAGCGGTTGACTTTTTACGAAGTCTCATTTTGTTCTTCGCTTAACCGCAAGCATTTTTTTCTATCATATATTCTAAGGCTCCGATGATAAATGTAGGACGATAAACGTCCACAGTCTGACAAAACATGTTTTTTTCGACTAATATTCCATTATCGTAGGAACACTTAATGGGCAATGCGCAGACATAAAAATCGACATTTACAATAATGGGATATTTTCTAACAATAACATCGGTTCGAGAATCTGTTTTTATTTGAGAAAACAATTTCTAGGTTGAACGATAAATAACACAGTACATGACAAGGCAGGTGTTAGCTAAAGGCGATTATAATAATGACAATGTAAACAAGTGCTTAAAAGTGCATAATATCAGAGCGCGTCCACGACACTTGAGCTAATTTGCAGGTATTTTTCAACAGAGGGTATTTATTGTTTTTATACTTTGCGCCCTGGTTCTACTACCGGCTCACGGAGTGGTAACGTTGTGTTTAACGGAGGCGGAGCAATGATCAAACCTAGGGACGTAGTTCCCCTCCGGCTACCGGAGCAAATATCAAACATCACTTGTGGTCATCAAGGATGCCCGCGAGGTTCTGCACCTTGGTTGGCGCTTTGCTTCTTCAAGACAACAGAACTAGCTGCTCCTCGTCAGAGATATCGGTCACTCAAGTACCCATTCTGCTGCCCCCACCCCCCTGCCATACCCCAGCCTATGGCTACGGTCCTGAAACTAGTCGGCTAGCTCGTAACCGATCACGTTGGAAAACGGTTTCGTCTAGGATTCTTGTTTAGTAAGATAATTTACCGTATGTTTGTTTTCGTTACAGATTAAAAAAACGCCATGTCTAGCTACGACAATTTTACGACGGAAAGATCAATGGCCAATTGTTCCCACGATCTGTTAAGTATTTTCACCGATAGCGAAATACACCAGTGGTGCTCTGAGAATGATTACATGCAGCTTCTAACACCTCTGAACCTGTTCATGTACGTCGTCGTCTTATTGGGCGTGGTGGGCAACGTGGCCCTGCTCGTGGTCATCCTGAAGAACCGTCCCCTGCGAACCACCCCTAACATACTAGTCATCAATGTGACCGTCGGGGATTTAATGTACCTCCTGACGGCTGTGCCGACCAACCTCGAACACAGAGTTAACTTCTGTTTCTTCGGAGGCGACTTGGCGTGTAAGCTGGTGAATGCGTGGCAGATCGTGGGCCAGGGTGTGTGCATCTACTCCATCATGGCCGTCAGTGCCGAACGCTACGGAGCCATCACCCAGCACCTCGGCAGAAGCCTCTTCCGAGGATCGGCCAAGAAAACCCTGTTGATCGTCGTCATCATTTGGTTCGTGTCGATCCTGCTGGCGAGTCCCATCTACGTGACGGCCAAGGTGCACCGAGGCGCCGTCTGCATGCACCTGCCCAATTTCCAGCCGGCGGCCAAGGCGTTCGTCACCATGCAGCTGCTGTGCCACTACCTGATCCCGCTGGTCGTCATCACGGTGCTGTACTCGCGAATGGCCCACACGCTCATCCGCAGCGCTGACAGCTTCCGGGGGGAGAATCAACCGGGTGCCAAACAGTTCAGGGCCCGCCGACGGCTGGCCATCATCGTGCTCATCATCGCCGTGTTCTTCGGGCTGTTCTGGATGCCGTACTACGTATTTAACATGTACTACCAGTTTGCCTTTTTCAAGTGCGACGCGATTCTGCCCGACATCTTGTTAATCAATGAGTTGCACTACTTCATGGCCCTCATCAACTCGTGCGTGAATCCGTGGATCGTGTTCGTAATGAGCTCCACGCATCAGCGTATGCTGATGTACTGCATCTGCTGTCGGAAGCCGGTGTCGAGGACAATGGACAGGAGAACCAACATGACCGCCATGCGAACCAACAGCTTCATCAACCAATCGAGTAAGGGTAACTACACAGAGATTACGTCCAGCATGTAGAATTAGTCGTACCCGGTGAGTGCTACCAATGACGGGGTAGAGAAATGCTTTCTACAATCGAATAACAACCAAGGCGTCTCGTCAGGTAAGATTGACTGCAGATCCGACACATGCCAGCCTCAGCTGCCCCGTTGCCGGAACACCGTCTACTTGAAGAGGAATACGTTTGGTTCAAACCTGCTTTCCGGCAAACAGCAGGTACCAGGTCCGATGCTCTTGGGCAGGTACTTTCGGGCATGAATCGCTCAGTAGCTCCAGTGAAACATTCGGTAGAGTAAAATATTATCAACGCGGGTAACCCACAGTCTTCAGCTACACGTACAAAATAATATTCCGCCTCTTTTCCACGGGTTTACCGTGGGTGTACAATGATCCTTAAGATGAAATTGGGAAGACTGAAACGACAAGCGCGTTACTTTATGATTTTTCGGGATATGATATCGCTGTGCCGGGTGGCCACTAGACGGAAGCTAAGTCAGGTCACTAGGTATAGTCCCAACCGACAGGTAAGAGCGGTAAGTCGAGACCCGTGTAATGGTACCCAGGCCCCACGAATGTGTGCTGCGCGGTGCGGTTCTCGGGGCCTGGAGTCCTACACACCTGCTCAGGCCACCTTGCCCTTTTATGGCCTGCCGTGTTCACTAATTTGGCCCGCGACAGCGGTCTCGGTTATGGCTTTCCCAGGTTTTGACGGGCCATGACTACAGGGCACATTAGTGATTCAACAGGCATCTGGCTATGTCTCCAATCTCCAAGTGGCCTGGTTCATAATGGTTATATTAATCCTTCTTCCGTACATGCTTCGAATGAAGCGGGTTAGTGCCCTACGGAAGTATAGAGGTGGGGGGAAAGCAGTCCCAAAACGAGGTCAGGGGGGCAGGGACCGAAAGCCCAAATTCACGGGTTGGCGCCTACTGACCGGCCTGACGAAGGGCGGGGAAAATACCGCTGCCTCTAATACACCCTCACACGGCCTCCCGTATATAATACTGTCGATTAGCATCTTTTGTTTTTTTTTTAAAGTGGAGTTGGAATTGTTAAAAATATATAATAATATATATGTATATATCATGTAAACACATGAAGATTTTTAATGACGCACTCAGTTAAAAGCTGTTTAATACCTTGTGTATAGTTGGTAATTTGTAACCCAAATCGAAGTTTTATCGATATTTTTGTGCCTATTAAACTCGAACCATTCACGGTTGTTTAGAATAGGGATGCGCTATTTTCGTTCGCACACAAATAATCTGTATATCAAAATCATATTTAGCATATAGTGGTCACGTAGCAAGCAATGTGTAAACCACGTGCGCTGTACGAGTGGGGACGGGGGCCCTAAATACCACAACCCCAATCCACTACCGTGTCAGGGAGCTAACCGTATAGAAAGGAAATGTTCCGGCTACCAAGGTCATAGCCTAAAGAGGGTCCTCCCCCGTCCCGATTTCTCTGTCTTGTCTTCACTCCCCCCCTTCCTGACCCTAATCTTTCCCCTTCCCTCTTCCACTTCTTGACCTCTGGAGGCGCCCTAACGAAGTGGCTGAGTGCTTGGGATCCATCGCAGTGACGGATCCAGGAGACGGGAGCGTGGGGGCGCACACCCCCTTTTCTTCCCCCTCCCCCAACAAAAGGGGGGGGGGAAATAAGAGAAAAATATGAATGGGGCAGTTAATAGGATTACACAACGATTGTATTAGGGGTCTGTCATATTTTTTACTAAAAATAACAACCAAGAAAAATTGATGAGACATTTCACCGACCCTCCCCCCGCCTTTAAAATCCTGGATCCGTCCCTGCATCGGATTCCTCCATCGAGAGGATGCCGCGGGCAGCCAGTACGTGAATATACCGGTAGTTTTCAAGCAAAGTTAATTGCTTGAAGTTCCGGTAATGTATCTGCAGCACACCGGTAATGTACTACTAATAATAATAATAATACTTTATTCAGGCAATTTACATATAGATATATAATAATTTATTTTATTTTTTTTACATTTTTTTTAAAAACATATTTACATAAAAATAAATTATTTTCTTTTTTATATATTATGTGAATTGCCTGAATGTACATGTCTCATCATGGTGTATAAGCGTCCCTCGTAATTGTTCTTTACCGAACGTATCGAATAGGGCCAAGGCTGGGTAAAAAATCGCTGCTCGATATCGAACAACAAAACCGGGCATTCCCTTTGCTTGTCAAATGTTTCACTTTCATGGAGAGTAAAGCTTACATAAACCTGCACTTGTTTCTGTCAAATATGCTATACCGATAACATAGATTAGTGCATTTAGTGTGGATATAAGCCGGGGTTGTTATTCTGGCCATTTAGTATATACACGCGTATATCAATACACCATCGGCGCGGAAAATCACCTGGAAAAGCATTTAATATCACATCTAGAACATCATTATATCTCTCCCCGCATCAACCGCAATTTAAACGAATAACGATGCTCTCAATTGCACTATCATTTCCAATTGCGAGAAGTTCAGCAGTCGTTATGTCAATTACCCACCGATTCTACTTCCAATGAGCCACGCCGCCATTCAGCCTACGCAGTGATGTATGTCTACCGGAATGCCTGAATATTCCGCTACGCACATTGTAATAGCGAATGGAGCTTTGTTGAGAACCGCCCAATAACAACGAACAATGACAATAAATTTGAGAGAGCCTCTACGTCAAGAGGTAAAAACAAAATTGGCGCTGTTCATGTACAGTGCAAAATAGTAAATTTATTTATTTATTGAAATTATGTATTAATGGCTTTGCACGCAAGCAACTTTAATAACCCTATCTTTCATATACACAGAACGTACAACAAACGGGTCTGGATCCCCGACCACGTCATCGGGCAATTAGCTTCAGGACTAACATGTGGTATAAACGTAAATTATAGGTCTAATAAACAAAACTACCAGATCTGAACTGACAGATGCATCACAAATCTACAAATTCATTGCCAATGTGCCATGGCCAAACCGTCCTGAGTTCGTATGTGTTTTCGCGGTGTTGAGGGTCGAGAGAGCAATTAGACTTAATTACCATGACGGGGTTGAGGACGAGTTATACGGAAAGTGCGCTAAAACACATTCACTATATTATACCGACTGGATTTGTGCTAGTCCTGGCCTACCACGATGGAAGTAAGTGGGGGCTCCAACATGGCCGCCTGCTAACTTCAGACAGTGATGCACCACCACTGTCCGTATACCGACTGGATTGGTCGGTGTGACGCGGCGTCTCTTGCTGAAATCAGCAGGCGCCATCTTGGAGCCCCGCTTACGCTCGCTAAAATAAGAAAAGAATAGTCACAATTCGAATTAGTGTATAGATCACTGTACTATACTAAGCGACCAGTGTCCATCTTGTGGGGCTCTTTGTTCATGTGGTCGACTGGTAGAACTGTACCTGTCCTCATCACAACAGAGGATTGCCCCACATTCGTTAACATTGTTTGCCAAGCATTTCCCAGCGGCACTTGTGGACCATTCGATGGGCCCATCCCATCACTGCTCACGACCTCACCCGTGATGACCCGATAGTTTGCTAAGTGGGGGCGTGTCCAGTACCGTGGAAGTACTGGTATGTTTTTATCATCGAACAAAATCAGGTACCGTCTGGTAAGCATTCGTGCCACCTAAACCCGACCTTGTGTACACCGTGATCAATCATGCACGCACCCACGCTTCCAACTTTCCGAGCAATTATGATGCGTAAAGTGTAGAACCTTTTCAAACAAGTAAGTCAAAACAAAATTTACGTGGGTGGGAATTATGCACAAGATACACAATGTCATGAAGGACAACAGAACGAATTTAATATCTTTGAGCGCCCATTAAAGTATTTTTCCAGACGGCGAGTGATATAAATCAAACGGTATCTGATCGAGACTCGCCCATTTGTACCATCTCCACAATGCTTATATCCACATAAATCCGCCACCTGTCAATTATTAAGTTGCCTTCACCTGGGGACACACGCTGAAAGAGAATTTGTCGTTAAGCCAAAAAGCAGTCTGGGCAAATCCGGCGAGGGCGAGCCCAGCGACTAAAAGCGTGCTACTCGTAGAAACAAGCACTTAGAGTGGCGGATCGGATCCGGGAGTCAGAGCACAGAAAACCAATTAAAGATTCGGTTCTTCCTTTCAAATTAGATCGGGACATTTACTCGCTTTGGTCCCCCCCCCCCTTGTTGGCCATTGCCGCCATCCACCAAGATAGACAATTCTTCACAGTTAGAGACAAACAGGCTAATTGTAATCCTGCCTTGATTACTAATAGTACGGTAGTCATTAACCGCCAGAACAAAATCACAAATTGCTTTTTGTCTTTTTGTGGTCGTGCGAACGTATAATTGGAGGCTCGGCTCCGAACGAGGGCGCCCTGTTTGGCTTGAGAATGGTAATCCTTTAAGATCGAAGCGCTCTTCCATTATGAGGAACCGCGCATTTAGATAGCTCAACTTTCATTTTAAGGTGCCCTGCGGATGTTTTTATTATCGAGAAAAATGAGTAATTCAGCCTGCAGGCTCTGATGGTATACACGGCGGAGTGTCCCTCGCGGCTTGATATTGCATTAAGTCAAAGCACAAAAGCTAGCACGTCACACACGGCGTAGTTACGAGTAACGACGGCTATACTACGCCAGGTTCTACCCGACAGCCAATTAAGAACATTGCGATACAATAACAACGTTTATAAATACTAAACGTGTTTGGCAAAAAATGTGTAGCAATAGACAACTCGCCTTTGCCTGCGGGGGACATGCATGGCAGCGAACCCTATTGAGAAATTAATAAGCACGTGCTGCACTCCGCAACAATGTGCACCGAGGGGGTTGGGCCGGGGGTTGGTGGGGGAAGGGGGGGGGGCTCTGATTGAGCACGTAATCGGTTAAATTAAAACGCAGACTTCGTCCAAATGAAATGGTTACACCAGGCAGAATCACCTTGTGTTGTATACCTTTTTGCATTCTAAAATACCGAATCTCTGGGGAAGTCCTTTTCTGTGCCGCTCTTAGATATGCATTGGTAACATTATGAATCTATCACATTATGTGCTAGAAACCGACGGTAACAACAACCTACAGTACATCAGATGTACTGTAGTCATTTAAAGACTTTCTTTAGCTTTGAAATCCGGCCTTTTTAGTAAAATCATTGTTCACGTGATTTACTCCATAGCAAGTTTGCAGCAGCATAGCATAAATTATACGGTTTACATGTTCACACGTGTACAGGGCGGGCCTTGCTAGCAGATTTCTCGAACAAGCTGACGCCAGCCATAAATTAAGCTGCCAATTTGTGGAGTGGTGTTTCCATGTTAAGTTGGTAAATGTTAGCATAAACCTTTTTACTCATTCAAACAACTGAAGGTATACCCTAGCGTAAGTACCGCTGCGCGTGACGGAGAAAGCGGCGTCCTCGAAACATTGTTATTGAATTAATTAAGCAGCCATTTGTTTCTTGGCTTTAATTTTTAATATTGTAAAAGCGCCAACCGGTTCGGACTTCGGAAATACTTTATTACACGCTTCGCATAAATGGGAGGCAAAGTCCGCGTATACCCGCCGGGGAAACACGGGGGAATAGCTGGGGATATTAATTTGTATACGTCGCTTTAATGGGGATGAGGAGCGAGTTTCAAACACGATCCAAGAAACGAGTTAAATTGATGCACTCTTTAGCGTCAGTTGAGATTAAAAATCAAAATAAACTGTGGCAGGATAGGATGTGATTTGTTTTATGGTAAAAGTGCTCATGAGGGAGGGACTGTTGCATAGAAAATCACGAACCCATACGAGCCAAACTGGTGCACAGTGGGTACGTTCATATGGGCGTTAGTCTAAAACAGAGGCCAGTGAAATTTCCTTACTTTTCCAAATTTACAAAAATCGATGAGGGAATTTATTGTAATTATTAAATTTATTAATTTTTTTTTACCATCAACTACAATCAAAATAGGCCTACTATAACCCAAATTATTTTAAATCGTACAAAATTGTTATACTTTTGGATTTTATAAAGGTTTTCACAGCGGTGATACAGGGCGGTGATGGTGGGCGGGGGTGGTTGACAGTGGTGGTGAGCGGTGATGGTTGGCGGTGGTTGCAGGGATGGTGCAGGAATGGCGAAAGTGGTAGTGGCGATAGTGGCGATGGCGGTGGTGGTAACTATTGCGATATGTGATATGTAGTGGTAGCGGTGTTGATGGTGATGATAGCGGTGGTGGTGGTGGTGACGGTGGTGGTGGCGGTGACGATGGTGGTGGCGGTGACGATTGTGGTGGCGGTGACGATTGTGGTGGCGGTGACGATTGTGGTGGCGGTGACGATTGTGGTGGCGGTGACAATGACAGTGGTGGTGACAATGGTGGTGGTGGTGACAATGATGGTGGTTGTGGCAATGGTGGTGATGAAAATGGTGGTGGTGACAATGGTGATGATGGTGGTGGTGGAGGTGGTGGACGTGGTGGTGGTGGTGGTGGTGGTGGGGTGACAATGGTGATGACAATAGTTGTGGTGGTGGTGGTGACAGTAATGGTGGTGACAATGGTGGTGGTGACAATGTACATCTACTTGGTTGACTGTCGATAGTAGAGTGACTTTATTTACACCATTTACACACTCAAGTATAAGTTGGGGATTTAGTTACCGGAGGTGGAAACCCCCTGGTAGGGAGGTTTATCAAAATAGTGTAATAAGGTGGGTGATTGGCCCGCCAGGCCAGGCTGGCTACTAGTCAGTAGTTGTATGTAAATATCATATTCTAATGCTAGGATAGTACATTATGTTCTTGTACTTCAAGATATCACAGGTGGTGACAATGGTGGTGGTGGTGACAATGTTGGTGAAAATGTGATTGTAGTGGTGGCAATGGTGGTGGTGACAGTGGTAGTGGTGGTTGTGATAGCGGCTGTGGTGGTGGTGGCGGTGGCGGTGGCCATAGTGGCCGAGGCGATAGTGGGAATGTTGACAAAAGATATAATAGGGATAGGACTGACGGTGCTAATTGTGATGCTTGCGATGCGTGTGGTGATATAATAGTTGCGGTGGCAATACAAGTGATGGCTGTACTGTTGGCGAAGGTCATGGCGAAGGATGGTGGTAATGGCGTTTTCTGTCTGGCCATCGGGTCGGTGTCGGCTATTTAATGATTGCTTTATGATTGCAGTGGATCACGCATCATCCGATAGAAAATGCAAAAAAACACAGTTATTTAAAAACGTCAATTCAATGAAAATTAACATATTAACATAATTTCTTTTCAATTTCATTTTGATTTACACAATTTCAAACAAGGTTTGGTTTGTGAAAAGAGCTGAACAGCCCGTATAAAAACAATTCCCAGAGTTGACAATGGACAAATATTTCACAATACATACCAAATTTACAAAATATAAGAATGTACAAAATAATCGCAATGCATGGAAACCGACGGGTCTAGAATGTGTTTTTAAGATTCGTTTTGAAACTATTTAACGATGAGTTTAATAGCTATAGGGCCTACGCTCTCTTGTAAATTATCCCAGGTGTTAGTCGAGCGAAAAAAAGAGTACTCGAAACAGTCGGATAAAATATATTTTGTTACTTACTACTCATAAAAAAAACCTTTCAAACGCAGGGTCGGTTATTGTTCACTTCATGTAATAACGTGATAGTTCGTATATCGTAACTGTAATGCCGTACATGAGGGAATCGTGTAGCATCAGTCACGAATAGAATGGAACAATTTGGACGCGTGAAGAGTGTCTCTTTAGAAACAGAGAAACTAAGATATAGGTGTATGTAAGCTATCAAAAACTCTTAAATAGACAAAAATACACCATCCCCTCTAAGGCCTCTCTAAAGGGTCCTGAATGTCCCCACAAAATAGGTATTGGTGGAAAATTTGACTGCAGAAGAGAAATCACTTGATGTTGTTGTTGATTGTATACGACTCCGTATGCACCAAAGCACAATGCCCAGTGAAATCGGGCCATGGTTTTTAGACTCTCGTAGACACCCGTAATATTAATAGGAAGGTTTCGCATTCGAACGTGTACGTACGGATAGCGCGACGGATACGTCACAGTTTCTGTGGTCTTGTGACGTCATACGCGTTTACCTATCAGCTACGCATAATATGCTCAGAACGCATAGCATACTGGCTATGCGTAAGTGCGAAACGCGTACAGCTAGCTACACGTATGGGTAAAATCGTAGTACATTGTACATGTACTACACATGAATCACGTTGCACTCCTGTTTAATTAGACGCAATGGTACATGTGTTGTATTACTTTGTTCCGCTGTCACATTGCTTACAGAAATATGACGAAATTTAATCGATGTTTTGATCATTGACGGCATAGGTATATGGAGGATCTACGTGTATATTTTAGTAATGTATAGGATTAAAAACAATCAAAATAATCAAGATAATTAATTTGTATGTTTATGTCTTTCGTTTCAATATAATGTATTAAGGAACGTGCAATCTGGAAAAGAGGAAATACCTATATGTGGAAATCATTAAGACGTGTGTGTATATGGAAAATAAATAAATACGAGCAACTACCGATTGTTAGAGTTGTTGTCGGTTATTTTGAGTGCTCGCATACTATGCAAGCCGGAGGGGCCTGAGAAAGACCAGCCGCTCACGTCACTGACGGACGTGCTCGGTCGAGCGCTCAAGGCTTCGGTGGCGGCAAATTCACATCAAGGCCTCTAATTATTGAAGACGACGGCCCGAACCAAGACTAACTAATCCTCTAACCCTAACTCTAACCCTAACCTTAACCATCTAACCCTTACCCTATGTATATGGGGCTAGGGTTAGGGTCAAAACGGTTTACAGTTACGTCAGGGTTAAGGCTAGTCTAAGTTCAAGACCGTTTGCAATTATAGGGTCCTACTAAATGCCAATATCCGATGCCCAAGGCTCCCTGGCCTAGACGCCTTTTGCTACTGATGGGATCATACAATTATCCTTTCGGCGAAATACGTAACCTATTCCTGACTCATGTCCAGATCAGCGGGGACGAGGAGAGACACAAGCGTCGCAACGGCAATTAATGTGCAAAGAATGAGGACGCCAATTTCTGACCTTAGAGACAACTGATGCGGATTTGTTGAGGCTGACCCATCTGACAGTAATGAATCAGTAATGATTGTCCGGGGCATTTGTTTCAATTTATTTTAATTTGTTTTATTGCGCGGATTTGGGTTTGCTTAATCACAAAAGGCAAACCCTGCAATTCCTATCTTTCTCTTACCAAATCAACATTCTAATTATAGCTTATTCAAAATTAGCTTATTTATGTTCACACTAGAGTAGACTATATTATATTTTTCTTCTTTATAGTTAATTGGTAGTAGGCTAGTAGTAATTACCTTCAGAAAAAAGTTTGAAACATTTAGGTTTTTTCGTTATGCCTCACGCAAACTTGTACTGTTCGAAGCCTAAAACCGCGTGCATTATGACCGAACGAGGGCGCCCTATTTGGCCTGACCAGGGCGACCCTTTCACCCCCAAAATAACAACAGAAAATGCAACTGCGACACTCGAATGTGCGCGTACAGCCAGCCCACTAATCCCGTCTCATATACGTAATTGAAGCCGTCAATAGCAGCCACCGATCTGCCATCTTGATAGTCCCATATTAAGAGAAAGGTCGCGGCCGGGCCGGATCACGCGTGCGGATCCGTTTAGGTTGAGGGACTAGTGAGGTCAAAAGCTTCCAAGTAATTACCACAAAAAAACACCAATCCATTCGATGGAGATCAGCGGTACAGCTGCTGATTCATGGGATTTATTGTTATAATCTGGTTTAATACAGACATGAAATATGCACTGGTCTACTGAAATAACCATTATTTATTTATAGGAAAATAAACATTAAACTAAGTCCATGGATTGCGGGTAATCAGAACGGAATCGCCATGAGCCCCCTGTCGTTGCTGGTACACGTGCATGTTTTGTCTAATGATGCACACGTGTTCATATTCTGGCGCGATTTTGCTGACAACTTTGTGATGCATGAGATGGGGAGAAGTAATAGCGATCGGATGTCACTCCTTCTATAGAGATGGTCTTGTCTTGTCTCCCGCTAAAACCACCACCGATCGCTATAAGGTTGTGAAGTAAAATTAGTAATTGTATAAAATGACATCAACTGTCGAATTGAATTGGGGAAATTTACAGAATTTACCCAAACGCCGCCGAATAATATTCGAAAAGTCAATTTATCGATATTCCTTAATGTCTGTTTCTCTATATAGAAGGACCGGCCAGAACCGGCCAGACAAACTTCAAACCGGTGGTATCCAGGGAGCGCCTCAGCTCTGTGTATACATGTATACTTTCAAGGATGTTAAAAAGTAATTTGTTTAGAAGCAATATTATTTACATTTTCGGTCGCCGAGTCCAGTCCAACCTCTCCCCCAGTCCAATCTCTCCCATAGTAATACCCCCATTGAACCTTGCTCTATTATTTAATTGAAGAAAAAGTTTTGGGTGGGGGGAGAGGGGAAGCACTGAGTTGATTTTATTTTTAGAAGTTAATTTTTAGACAAATGTTTGGGGAGAAAATTACTTTTATAGCTATTCAATCATTTCGTGTATTTATACTGTAGGCCTACATCAAAGTCGGATAATTTAGCGTAAACTAGTTCACGCAATGATTGCGCTTTGGATTATACAAACGCTTTCAAAATTGAGGATAATTGATTGCCGACGTTGTACAGTGAAGAACCACGAACTCTTGATTTGATAAATCGTATATAGGTAACATCTGCACTATTATTTATAAACTCGAACAGCGCCATCTGGTATACCGAAAAACACGCCGTCTATATCAACAGATTATTATTTAGAACGGTTTAATATTGGTCCACGGAATGGATGAGACACGTAGGGAGATATACTAACAATCAAAATACCAACTTTAATGTACAGTTATGGCTCGCCCCTTGGCAGGGAGAAGACTTTACGGTTTTAGGAGGAGGAAAGAAAGCGCCCGGAAGAGACCCACGCAGTCAGATTATAGAGACCGAAACCCCGCGGGATTGGTAGCCCGTGCGTAACCGACACCGTGATTTACGGCAGTCTCGCCTGTTTACATTGGTAAATGTACACCACCCACAATTCTTATTATGAGCGCAAAACCGTCCAAGTGGTTTTTAAATTAAAATGGAAGTCAGTCTCGACGCCCGTTTAATCAGCGGTTATTTATATAATACCATAACGACGTAACAAGCCGATATGCATACTTTACATGATGAAGCAGTATTAATTAGTTATCTTGGCCAGGAATGCACGAACAGCCGATTTTAATGAGAGGTCATAGTTCAGCCACTATAATAGTTACAGCATTGTAAACTATCAACAACGTTCACGGCTATTATAGATGGACTGCGTCAGCCGGTGAAAGTTCAAACTGAGATTCGACGGCACGCAGTAATTACGTGTCAATCTCTAAAATATTACACTATCTGTTAGATCAGGATTGGTAGGACCGTGGAGGGTAAGACTAGATCGGTAATACTAGATCGTGATAGGTGCCAAGGGACGTGGAGATTCAAGATCGGCGGGAGAAAAACTATACATCATAATTCATCCACTCAGCGGACAGTTTGCCCTATATAATATTGCGCACCGTGTATAGCCGTATTCTTATCACGGGGATCTGATCGGTAGATTTGCATGAGGTGCTGCGGGGCAGGCGGGGCGGGTGGGGGAGGCGTTATAAAAGACGCTTGCGGAGAAAAGTTTACTGCAACGAGGCTGAGGGAGATATTGGCTACACTATTACAGCTCGGAGTAATCAAATAGCCGAGTTGCCAACTTTCTATGATTGCCGGGCAGAATATGATCTACCCGTAACAGTGTTTGCAATAATTTGTCTCTGGATAATGGACAAAGGTTCGGTTCCAAACAGGCATGGATGACTGCCCTCAGCTGAATATGGAGTACGTTGTATCGTAATGATTACCCGTATTATACGGGTAAACAGACCAATTATAGCGATTCTGTGAACTGGAACCGTTCGATTCAAACCAATATAGAACAAGTTAAAGACACAGATCAATTTCACCTTGAAACTTAATTGCAAATGTTGAATTGATAATGTCTGCCTATACTTGTTATCAGTTTCATCGTATGTAGGCCCCTATGACCCGAAACACTCCATCCATGAAAACCAAATACTGGCAGCAATACGTAATTTTGACAAGAACATAATTCCTGGGGCGAATCCCCCCTGGGGCGAATAACAAAGGAAACTCCCATTTCAAATTATTTTGTTCAATGTGAAATCGGACATTGCATACCGGTATTTAAATAGGTCATAGGGGGGGGGGTCAATCTAATCATTAAATCGAATGTATGATATAGAACAACAAATGAATGAATAAATACAAACATGAATTTCTAAATCGGGATTCTAAATCGTTTTTATTTATTGAAAGTGTCTGCGATGAGGGGAAAATCAAAGCTATTGTCATACGATCTATCCACTTGATACACTTTTGTTAAACGCAAAAACGGTCTGTATGCACCGCGAGAGGAAGGATATACGATTTATATAAATGGTGGAATGGAGAACCCGTGCAGTCAGGTATACGGACCGAACACCCAAGTCACCTCCTGGGATTGGGTCCCGGTGTGGCGGTCTCATGAGTCCAGGGTGCTCAGAGATTCAGATGACCAAATAATGGTGAAATACGTCATGCGACGTCGTACGCAGAACCCGGTGTCATGCGCAAATATTATGTCCGGTGTAGTCATCTGGATCTCTGAGCACACCGGACTCCTGAGACCGCCACACCGGGTTTGAATCCAGCGGTGAAGGCGAGGATTGTACCTAGAGTCCCTGTATAACCAGAGTTGCGACAACCTAAGATTTAAAGGCCATTTTGTTTCCACCGAACATGGGAAAACAGGTGCATAAACATAACTGAGCACATGTATTCATCGTGCGCAGTGGAATCAAATGGCTACGTAGGTATAACTTTTGCACCCTCATGTCGCAACTCTGGTTATGAAGGGACTCTTGTACCACTACCGGTACACCACCTATCCACAACGGTACGAATTTACACTCACATGAATTCCACATAAGCCTATCGTAAGCCAACTCGTGGAAGACATTATTTTCACTACCCTCTTCTTCCATACTTTATGTCAAACTATAATATTTTATCGGTTAAACCAATATTAATTCATCACTCGAAAGGCGGTATGCCTCAAAGAGTTCCGCATTGTCTGGTGACCTGTATTCTTTGTGTTGGAGCGGTGTTTCACAGCTGTGTTCAGGTTAGTGACTGGTGGATGTTATGCCGTGTTATGATCTTTTGGCATCCATTTTTATTATAATTTACATAAAATTTTTGCTGTGTCGGACAAGTCAAATAATTGTTTTCCATATATAGCTTTAAACGTATTAACACTTAGTAGTGGCAGAGTTTTATTTTATTTTATTTTATTTAGTTATTTTAGACAATGTCTGGGGTTGCGAAAAAGGCTATTCAGCCCGTCCAAA
>JAVCKS010015105.1:0-13184 GCA_032273685.1 Pteraster tesselatus
CGGACGGGAGGGCGGGACGGGAGGGCGGGACGGGAGGGCGGGACGGGAGGGCGGGACGGGAGAGCGGGACGGGAGAGCGGGACGGGAGGGCGGGGTGGGAAGGCGGGACGGTAGGGCGGGAGGGGAGGGCGGGAGGGGAAGATGGGAGGGGAGGACGGAAAAGAAGGGGAGGAGGAGGGAAGGGGAGGGGAAGAGGCAAGGGAAAGGGGAGGAGGGAAGGGGAGGGGGACTCGGGAGGGAAGGGGGAGGGGAAGAGGGGAGGTGAGGGAAGGGAACATTATCTCGTAATGAGATTAAACACCCAAAATAATTTAATTGGAATAATGGTATGGAAGTGATTGTGTGTTGAAGTATGTGTATATAGGATTAAACCCAGTGCAGTATGTGTGTACGTGTGTTCACAGTATATATATATAGGGCAAAGGGCGCGCCTGTCAATTTGCTGAACAAAAGCGGTATCTCGCGAGAATTGTCAAGTGCCGAGGAGGAAAAAAGGGCTGGATTTGCACTTTCCGCACGGTCCACGGAGACACGTCCGTGGAGTAGTGGGCAAGACACAATGGTGATGTGCGATAGTTCGATATACCCGAGTTACATGTTGACGACATAAATGCATCTTTACTATAAAATAGGGCGTAATAACCGATTACTAAAACTAATAACCGACTACTAAAACTGGATGGACACAATAACCGATTATTAAACTTCCGATTCCCGTCAAAACTTGAACTAAGTAATAACCGATTACCGTACCAAAACGAAATATAACAACCGATTACTCAAACTGGATTTATTATTATTCACAGATTAGTAAAATTAGACCTCATAACTGATAGGCCAACCGATTACTAGTCGAACTACGTTCACATTTTACACACACAATTACATAATGTACCTAGTACCAGTATACCGTGAATGTTCGACCGACTTGTACGTGAAAGTCTACATCACGAATACCGACCAGAGTAACACTCATTGCGTATTATATTTCAGTCAAAATGATCACATTATTGTCACAAAAGGAGTGTACGAAATTGGATTAATATATAACGCACTGTGCTTGTCTGAGATTGTCAAAAAGTATACAATCAGCAGCGCTGTACACCCGACACCATTGCGAAGTAAAAACGGTAGAAAGTACAGGTTAACTGCGTAAAATTGGGACATAGAATTGGGTGAATTGGTAACCGATAGGCGACATGGTGAGCGGCATGCAATGCTGTTAACGTTCGGGTTGAAATACGGGCCGTGGTTAGTGAAAGTATATTGTTAGCTAGCCAGGGCAAGTCGTGGATCTTGACGTATATACGGCCTACTGGTACATTTCTGAACAACAAACGGCTGCTTTTATACTACTAATAAAATGCGCTGCTCCTATAGCTCTGCGTCGCCATCAAATACGTCGCCATCAACGCGCGGCAGCGCGCGCAGTACACGCACAGACCATAACAATGTGCGAAACAATCCGATCAACAAATCATCAATCCGGCATATACAGGTATTTAGCCCGCAAGCGCGGGCGACGGGTATTACTAGTACAACCAAATTGCAGTACAAGCATAGTTTTCGTAATTAAAACTTATATCGATTATGTACTACCGGTATAGAACTAACAGATATACACCACGGTGGTTGTTATACGCCCCGAACTCACTGCAGATGGTAAACATGGACACCGTAAGATGAAACATGTATACGGTCAATAATAGGATCTTCCGTACCGGTACATAGTGCACTACACTCGTGCAGTAGGCATATATGGGCTATAGTATGCGTGCCAATCTGTCTGCATGTCTTCATAACACGTCTGAATTCGATCATCGTTTCCAATAGATAAATGACTTGCTTTAAACATTACGTCTGTTAACACATTGCCTGCCGCGGCGACATACACATAGACCCCATTCTGCAGGCGCCTTTACATCACACGATTATGGGTTATCCGACGAATACCCGATCCACACACAAACAAACATACCCGGGCCATCGTACTATGTTCTTGGCTACCTCTCGGGGGCCCAGACCGCTCGAAATAACAAATGACAAGCAAAGGCCGGAAATCTATCCCTAAAAAAGGTACCCGTATAATCTGCGCTGATATAGCACAAATAATCACAATGTACGACAGATTGGACACTGATATATACGAACGGATAAAGCGTGCGATTTAGACCCGATTCGTCGTATAAGCAAAACTGACCTGCATCGCACGCGGGCTGCCCTCTCTTTTTGTTTTAGGCCCCTAGTGAAAACTTTCTAATAATATTATATATTACGTTTTGACAGAGTGTATAAAATCAGGACCTATGAGAGTTGTTGGTTACTTCACTCGTCACTATGACATTATCACTGGCACAGATTCCATCCGTGCGGGCCCGGATCCACAGCTTGGGTCTATTTCTAGCTACAGCGAGATCTACACCTAGAGCCCGTTCTATATGGAGCTGAATCCATATAGCTACAGCTTCATAGAGCTGCTATAGTTTCATAACCAGAGCCGGAACTATATAGCTATAGTGCTGGCTGTGCAGCCAGAGCCGGATTCATAGCTATAGAGCCGGATCCATAGCTATAGAGCCGGATCCATATAGCTGGAGACGAATTTATAGCTAGCTCGAAACGGATCTATAGATATAGCTAAAGCCGGTTCCGTAGCTAGAGTCGGATCCACAGCTAGCTAGAGTCGGATCCACAGATATAGCCGGTTGCACAGCTAGAGCCGGTTGCACAGCTAGCTATATATACAGCCGATTCTAAAGCCGTAGAGTCGGTCCCAGCAAGGGACGTTCCTAACTAACCGGCATATACCTTCAGGCGACATCAACTATAAACAAATCACACAGAGTTGATAGCTAGCTATAGACAGACGTACAACATTCCTTTTCACCAACGGATAACTACGGGCCACCATAGATAACAAGACAGGCCTTCGCAGTTAAACATTGCGATGAAAAACGGAAATGGGTTTCTTCTGTAAACCAGAAGTCCAACAAAGGGTTTAAAGTAAAACGTTTAAAGAAAAAGGTTTTAAGTAAAAGGCTTAAAGTAAAAGGGTTTAAGTAAACAGTTTAACAAAGATTACAAGAAACGGTGTCGTTTACTTTATAATATTGATGCTGTTTACCGTTTTTAGTTGACGGTATATACGGTAGTGGGTCATGTATATTAAAATGAAAATCACACCAAAGCATCATCGATACATTGTATTCTGGTACGATTGATTTTTGGAAGAATGCATTGATGATTTCAAAATTCATCAAATCACCAAGTTCACTCGGTTATCACTCTGCGAGCAATCACAGATGAGAGGTTTCTTATTCTGTATATACATGTAGTTTGACTCGAATCTAACGATCGGCGAAACGAGGATAGCCTATACAAACCGGGTGGCTAGCCCTGTACACTCAGCCGGTCCGGGATTCATCGAGTTAGTGGTCACGCCGTAATGCCAGTTGACCTGATTCAATTACCCAATAACATCGCCTCTCAATGCTTAAAGGGGCATTACCGTCAGACCAAACAGTACGCCCTCATTCGGTCATAATGCGCGATTTCTCTGAAATATACGAATCGACAGATTATAATTAGCTTGTTGGTCTTCACTTAATAAGAGCGGTATAACATGGAAAAGTGACTTGCTCGAAAAATTATTAACGTTTTATTTGGCATCCCCTTTCTCCGTGCGTTTGTTCTGTTTGCCGCACGCAGACCATACGGAATCGTCACTTTATCACGGAGCCAGTTTACAGAGTCCAATATAATATTCTCTTACAAGTTTTATTAGATTCATTTAAGTGTTAAGCAAGCCTTTTGCACAACAGGAAGAAAGTCACTCAAATGAACGGTGTTTGTAAGTTATCGACAAAACGATTGAAATACTAGCTACAGGCCCCGCCTATAATTATATTCGACACTTTTATATTACGTGTAAGATGAGAAGTCAGGAAACACCACCTAAGTGTTAATGCTCACGCCGTATTTTCCAATCAAAGAAAATGTACATATATATGTACATGTACTCCGTGTTGGATAAAATTGTATAATTTGTTACCACACGGTAATACTGGCAATATTCCTCTGGCAGAACCGTCCATCAATCTCACCGAGGTTCGCTCCTGCACGGCCGTGTTTGAGCCACGGTAACCACCAGCAATCCCAACAGGTGTAATTCCTAATTGTACGCCCCCTTTGCTTAGCCAAGGCACGGTTCCACTCGTACAAGTATTATAGTGCTTTCACATTATCGCGTCTTAAACAGTTTAAAACTGCGCCTACTGATAATTCCCTATCAGTAGAAACACAAGCCGCTTCCTTGCCACGAGGGGCCTGTAACACAAGACACTCGGAACAGCTATCTTAACCGAAATCCTCCCTCTTCCTCCGCCACGAGGGATAAATCTTGTAAATCAGACCGAGTGGAGAATACGCGCCACCGTGGGCTGGTCGGAGTGTCCGCTTACCGCGTCAGATTCGAAGCAATTCGATTTCCGATCGTTCGTCGAGGAACTGGTCTGTCGCCCTCTTGGTCAGGGTGGGGAATCCTATACACGCTGTCTGGCTAAGTGCAATATCCCAATTATCTATCTGTAAAGTACAACCAATTATGAGCGTCCACGACATCCGTGAGATAATTTTAAGAATAACCTAATATAAATGCAAAACAACAACTTTCGTATGATCGTCTGTTCGTTCGTCTAAACATGCTGGTCTGTCTGTCTGGTCTGTCTGTTTACTTTAATCTCGTTTAGTAACACCACCACCACCACACTCATCAAGAATTTGTTTTTACTGAAAACTGTAAGTCAATTTGTGACGAAACACTGCTGTTTTAAGGTTAAATAATATTGTCAATGTTCACTGTAGTAATGAAGCATGGCAAAGCCGGGACCGGCAGCTTCCCAATATTCCTTGTCAACTGGGCGAATGGCGACGGCGCTGTCGCCATGCAATGGAAAAACATAAATACAAATGCGGTTTCAATTTTGTGTTAAATATCCGAGAGACAGCAGTAACAAATACCCACCTTTAACTGCAATATAATTATTACGTCCTAATCCAACCACGCACATTTATCAAATAATGCTTTCACTACGTTTGTTACAGGGGAAAAGGACCTACTCGTAAATTTAAAACGTGTGTACGCTCCTTTTGATCGAGGAAGTACTACCAACAATAGCCTAATGGATTGACCGTAAACTAACCGGCCTCCTAGGCCTATATGATATATACCGGTGAATAGCTGGGGCTCATTTTGATGTGCGGTACTCAGAGACCGAGGTGGTATTAAAGCAAACACTACAGGCCCCGAGGCCGGGCGGCTAGCTCCACTATAGGCTTCCAACAAGGCCCTAGCCTGCTATCTACTCACGCTATACCTGCACACCTATACCCACCCAGCCAAACACGCCCGAATATTGCCTTCTGGCCGCCGGTGAAGTGATTAAATGACGTAAAATACGCACTGAGTATTGTGTCTCTTGTTGTAAAGCCTACGATCTTATAAATACTGAAGTAGCGATATTATAAGAATACATTGTGTCGGGATTGATACTAACACTGTATTTATTCATTTATTTAATTATTTATTAACTATTTATTTATTCACGAAATTGTTTATTTATGTAATAATGTATTAATTTAGTTATGCAATTATTTATTTAATTCATGATTTAATTATTTACTTCATATTTATTTGTGTACTTATTTATTTGTGTAATATTAAATCAGAAAATATATTGAGTTTGAGCATCATACTTATAGTTGTAGAGTGCTCAATGGGTATGTGGGCCCTGAGTGGCAGGGGATATAGGTTCGACACACCATCCATAAATCAAACTGCGTTTAATACTACATGTACATAGATGGGCACTTTATGGTTGATATTTGGATGTAGCGTACCAGTCCCCGTGTCTCGGCCGGTGGTCCCTTGGCCCGGTGGTCCCTATGGCTTGGTATGCGGGTCGAGTTGGGGGTGTTAATGGTGGTCGAGTTGGGGTGTTAATGGTGGTCGAGTGGGGGTGTTAATGGTGGTCGAGTGGGGGTGTTAATGGTGGTCGAGTGGGGGTGTTAATGGTGGTCGAGTCGGGGTGTTAATGGTCTGTGGTCCGAACGACTACAGCTAAGAACACCAGCCATTTCTATTCAAATCGTGTACAGTGTGGGTAAACACAGGAACCGTGCACTCGTTGGGGTCCCATGACTGAACGTTAACTATTATACCGGTGATGGGATAAAGCAAACAGGTTCGATGGCAGCATTGTGAAACCCCTGTCCCCTCCCCTACTCACTCCATCCGGCAGACAATAGCCGGGCCGTGTCCACCGAGCCTCTGACGAGAGAAACTAGCTTCCATTGGGGGGCGTTTATTATCTCCCTCTCGTGTAAGGATAATAATATCTCGTCAAGAATTTCGAACAACAAAAGAAAAGGAGTGCAATATTACGGAGGTCTGCGTGTAATTTCCCTTGGAAGTTTTAGAAGCAACACTTGTTAGTAGGGGAAAATCGGTTCAATTTACCAGGTCAACAGGATAGCGATTCTTTTATAATGGTTTATTAAACCGGTCTAGTTTGATTTGGGTTAGGGTGTGGGGGGGACTCGCTGGGACATTCGTGGGATAAAATTACTCTATTCACCGGGACAGAAATATTTTAGTGAGGGGTACACGGTAGCCCAAACTCAGTAAACATTACCGCCTCTTTACAATCAATATAGCACCTGCCATTTACTCTTGAAAAGAAACCACCGTGTACACACTGATTGTGGTTTAGAGAACAAAAATCAAGCCAAGTCAACAACAAAAAAACACTTCAAGTACACTCAGAAAAGTAATTTCCAACAGGGCTAGAGCTGTTTAAATCGGGGTTCTCATTATGTCAGTCTTTGCTCTCTTTCTCCAACAAGTGTAAACTTTGGAGAAGAATCGACAAGCCTGTTGTCAGACGAAAAAGAACGATTATTGTCTAGAACCATGCTTAGAACATCACCACAAGTTGTGGCGCTGTTGGTTTTCTGTTTCTGTTTAGCTTGACAGGGTTGATTGGACGGTTCAAGGTTTTAACTTCTTAGCGTTAGAGATGTGTCACTTTATTTGCTTGTCACACAAACACTGCGGCATCGAAAATATTTGACAGTAAATATTTACTCCGAGCATTTCTTACTAACGAGGCGAAGGGAGAGCGCTTTTTTGGCTGAGACAAAATGTACCCCCTGGGGGGGAAAGCAGAGGTTGCGACCTCTTGGAAGTATGATTGACGTTATAGTGTGATGGCTTGACGAGATAACGGACGCTACCACACATTGTTCACATCATCAAAGCATGCATTATTAGGCCAGGTAATCAAACAGGCCATTAGCCATTGACGGGTGTGTCTGGGTGTATATACACAGTGGGAAGTGTACAAATTGACATCTAGCTTGTTAAGTGTTTAGGAACATATGTTGTGTTGGCATTGTCTCCAACACACTTCTTATCAAGGTCTTTCACCCGGGCGAATTAACCCCTTACCTAATTAGGAGTTTTTACCCGCCCCCTCCCCCGCCACCTTTTCCCTCCTAATCAGAACCTTGCCTAACCCAATCTTCTGCTCATCACAGCTAATCTCAGGAACACACATACTTTGTGCTAATTTTGTTTTCATTATTCAACTATAATCAATAAGTCAATTATTCCAATCGAACCGGGACAGTGCCAACATGTGAACTGTGTTGCCAGTCCCTATACCTAGGCTAGCCTCGTGGGTTCCCGTTAATTTCAGAGGTTGTCCTCCCAGCTCCGAAACCGTACATTTTCTGCCTGCGATACTGGGACACGAATGAATAGAGGAAGTTGAATATCAAGTGAGTATAATTATCATTGTCTTGGCTCGTCGTCTGATGGAAACCAATACTTCATTCCATAATGCCACCGCGCGAGAAATGTCAGAAACCCGCCGAAGTAAATTTCTATGAAAAACGGTGTTTACTTTAGTGAAAATACCTGTAAACTCTACACGATTACAGCTAGATAAGCACAAGTCCTGAAGCAGCATCCAATTTTTTTTTTAATGTTGAGATTTGGGTTATTTACTCAGCCTAGAAACAAGTCACTGCTTCGAATACGGTGGCCCATAGGAGACAATCAGCCAAGTGACTAGAAAGTTTCATTCAATAGTTCCTGCGTTTATCGAAGACACTGACACACTGCATGTTGGTATAGGTACAATAAGACTCGCCACCCGGTGACTGGCTGGAAGAACGAAAGGTTTCCAGGTCGAAATGGCCATTCTGGAGCACCGTATAACAGAAAAAGCAAGCCTGTCAATCACCACACTTGTCAAGTTTCAGGTGGGCAGGGTGAGCCAGGGTCAAGGGTCAATGACACTGGTGCTCATTTCAACACTGTGACATCATTGGTGCATACTTTGCACAGGCGCAGACTGAATGGTAGGTATGTGTCGTGGTTTATGTGTGCAGTACATGTATGAGCGCCCAGTGTAATTGTATAGCATGTGTAGACGACACTTGTTTGTTCAAGCTGTGTACTAGTATTGTCATTGTCGATGTGGACCTGTGATTTCCAATAACACAGTCCTTAAAACAAAGATAATTCTCCGTTTGTAACTCTTTCGCTAATAGTTTATATACATGTACATGTACAATACAACAAATAAATAATTGCAGAAACAACATAATTTCATTGCCTGTTACAATTAGCAGCTAACCGTAAGATATTAGTTGAGAATATACTGACTTGAAAAGACGACAATCGTGGCTTAGTTGGAGTTATCGTTAACATCATTAGAGGAATTTGATACCGTAAAATGTAGAAATAAACTATACCCTCCTAAAGTGTGGAAACACAACTCATTACATGCAGCCATGGAAATGAACTTGCTCGATGTAAGACTGGTCCTATACTACAGACAACATCACCCTGTCTCACTTGTCATATATTTGGAAGTGTGATTCTATTCACACCGAATGTATTAAACTTACAGCAAAGGTTGAGCTATTTATGAAAATTGCATTATTACATATAGGAATTCGTGTTAAGGATTTGTTCATAATTTGAGTTCGTAAGAAAGCCCTGGAGCATTCAACAAATAAGGATCGATAAGTTAGTGTAGGTCTATATAATTCCAAAAATATAACTTAAACTTAGATGTATAATTTTAGAATTAGGCTCAAATATAAACTAGGCCAGGTTGTAAATAGATGTATCACTCCTTGTTCCATCACTCACGTAAACTCCACACAACCACGAAGTAGGGAGGTCTATCTTATAATAAACAAACAGACGAAACTTCCAGCAAACCACGACCCGGCCGGCCGTACAGACACGAAACCTACACCAGACTACACCCACTCCGATACACATGGAATGCAGTGTTGAAATAATGCTCAGTGAACATGGGAATATCATGGAATATTTTGTTGTGGCTGGATCTCGAGCTAAACTTTCCACCAAGAAAAACTGAACCCCCTCTCAAGCGATGACAGTTGGTAAAATCATTCAGATAGAATTGCAAATCTGATACATGGGGATTCGGGGAAAGCGGTTGACTAAATGGGAACAAACGCTCGGCTGTATAATGTCATCGTCACCATTTTGATCTTGTTAAATTCTACAAAATATGGAGGGCAAACCAATGAATGACCTCACAGCAGAAATGTAGTTTACTACTGATAAACGTTTCCACCCATAAATGTCTTTGAAACACGTACCGGTACGCTCCAATGTTGCTTTAGCTAATAACAGGGGCATATACCTATCAATTCAAAAAGACTTCTCACGGTAAAATCGTACATCTTTAAACTTACTGGTTGTGTGTAACTGGTACCATGTAATATGCATACATTTACTACCATAAAGGGGGGGGGGCAATGAGGTAATACGGAGTCCTATAGATGCCAACAGAAAAAGTTTATTTATATCAGGAAAATTATATTAGCATAATTATATTATGGGAAAAGCTTTTGGGAAAGATATTGATGAGTATTGATGAATTCCTTTCGGTAATAAATCATCAAATATGCAAAATTAGGCATTTAAATCTGAATCAATTTAGTGTGTATAGTACTCCTTGATTGCTTAAGACCAGTAGGCTAACCACGGTAGTGTCACAGCACTCATGAATATGCTAATTAGGTCGTGACCTTGGATTGCTTTTTAAAATATCAATTTCAGTGTTTTAATTGTTAGACAATGGTTTAATTGTTAAACTTAAGATCACATTGTTTACATAAACTATTGTACATGTTGAGCGATAGTTGAATTGAGCCAAGAAGACTGTGTAATTAAAGAGATTTTCCAAGTTCTACATTCTGTCTGACGAAAACAAACAATAATTGCATTCTCTATCTCTGTGATTGTAAACACGAGAACTAGCAATGTTTATTAACTTTCTATTCTCAAACGAAGTAGTCTTCCCATTCAGACAGGCACAAAACATTTGGGTCGAAGCATTACAATGCCGCAGGGTTCAGTTGGCATGGCTTTACTTGCCTCAACCACCAGAGCTCACAGATTTGAACTTAGGTTCGTAGGTCACAGGTCCTTAACTGACCTTGTGGGCTGACCTTGGTAGCAATATCTAACCTCAAGATAAACATTAAGTTGTGGCACATTGTGGTCATGCCAACTTAGAACTGGAGGCTCCAATCAGCTTATTATGAGGGCAGCCTATTTAAACTAATAATCCTTGCTGAGCCCTTTAAAGCTTGCTCAGACAACAACCAATCCTGGCGGAGCCCTTTAAAGCTTGCTCAACCAACAGCCAATCCTGGCTGAGCCCTTTAAAGGTTGCTCAACCCACAGCCAATCTTGGCTGAGCCCTTTAAAGCTTGCTCAACCAACAGCCAATCCTGGCTGAGTCCTTTAAAGCTTGCTCAACCCACAACCAATCCTGGCTGAGCCCTTTAAAGCTCGCTCGACCCACAACCAATCCTGGCTGAGCCCTTTAAAGCTTGCTCGACCCACAACCAATCCTGGCTGAGACCTTTAAAGCTCGCTCAACCCACAGCCAATCATTGATCGACATTGATGCTACTGTTCTACCATGGATGAGAGTCTAGTATCCTGTATCATCATCATCCAGTATATAACTAAACAAATGAATCAGCTGTGGGAGGTTGTGTACTGACCATACCTTAGTGTCTGGGAACCTTCACGGTGGTGGTGGTGGTGGTGGTGCGCCGCCTGGCGTACTAGTACTAGAGGACTTGTTGAGTTTCATGTGTAACCAGCTGTTGGGGGTGGCACAGTGCACCGTGAAGTCCCTAGAGAAGGGGCCTGTCTGACAGTGGATAGCCTGTTAATACGACGACAGGGGGGGGGGGGGGGGGGGGTTTGGGTGTACAAAAAAAGTAGGGCGTTATGCTGTGATGTGGGAAGGGGGGGTTATGTTGAGATGGGGTGGGCCGTTTAACACCATCATCAAATCATTGGTGAATTTTATTGTTCGATCATGTATATTATTTAGAGTCATTTGTCACCATGGCTACTATCAACTGACAGAGGGCGCTGTTTCGTTTATAAGATATAGTCCAGTGGCAGTAGTATAATATTGGTACTGTGCTATGAACTGATAGAGGGCGCTGTTCGTCTAGAGCAGTATGAGGAAGGGTGACATTTCAAGCTTCTGTGATACCGGTAGATCTCGACAGATTATTTGTAACATCTAATGTCCAACGAATATTGAGTCCAACGGATATAGTAGACCTTTGCGTAGCGGCCATCTTAGAGGTTATCTTTTGTCATTTTAATTCAGCGACAAAAACCGTTCAAAAGGTCCGCTCATGCACATTCTCAACAGAATAAGGGGTTTGCCCTCTAAGATGGCCACTATGCATAAGGTCTATTCACAATACATGTTCCCTGTTTACGAAATCACATGAAACGTCATGAAACTACGACACTATACAAGTACCAACCTGTGCATCATAATTGCTGTGTTCATGAGGGGATAGTCTCCAGGCAGTGTGAAGTTTATCGTTACTTGGTGAGTCCGCCAGCAGCCGGCTTGGTCTGGATAAACTTTGCGGGGTCCTTGTAGAAAGGCGAGATCTGAAGGAAATATACCCAAGCTACTAACAGTTAATCGTGCTAAACAGATTGTGGATTGACAATGTGATTGAAGCTTAACGAATAACGCTGGGTTAAAAATCTAATATGTCGCTTTACTGTAGGGAAACTTACTAGATATTAGAGCTACCGGCTTACTTATAGAATACCCCACCACTCCTGTTTTGGTGACTAGTGTGGTACCCTTGTAATTAGAATCATTGTGAAGTGACCTCTGGGTACCAGGATCTTTTTAGAAAAGGGACATGGTGGCGGGGTATTCTATAGTTACTCCGAGCTACCCCTATCGTACCTGGTATCTCTAGCAGATCTTCTCATTAAGGGTTCCTCACTACTCCTCTGGGTCTGAACGGGTGCAATATTGACCCTGGCGAAGGTAGGGACGTGTATGTTGTCTTGGCGTCTTAGTTGGGATATAGTGTACGGCGGGGCTGGTGGCTTGGTGCTGTTATGGTCAATCTTCTCACATCTAGTAAATCAGTTGTTAACAAGAAACACGATATATTTAAGAATCATTTCAACTGATGACTGGGGGGGCTTGATATTGGCAGTTCAAAGGGTAACAATCGCCCACAATGCTCAAGCTGAAGTGTTCATAATTTCGCAAACGAGTATTTTTGTGATTTACCAAGATAGACCACTCGGATGTGAAGATAGATATGAAAATCAAGTTTAATCGAGGAAGTCTTTTAAAATTGTTTAAAGTTGTGGAATTAGCGAGCTGGTGTTGGGATGATTTTTTGGAGAGATGATGGGTGATACAGTCACAGCCTACCAAAAGGGTTTGTACTGTAGGCAGATGGTTATTTATGGTTTTACTTTTACAGCAGAAAAAGCAAATTTGTTTACCCCTACCTAGTACCCACATCCTACCCCTAAACCCTATCCTACCCCTAAACCATATCCTACCCCTAAACCCTATCCTACCCCTAAACCCTATCCTACCCCTAAACCCTATCCTACCCCTAAATCCTATCCTACCCCTAAATCCTATCCTACCCCTAAACCCTAACCTACCCCTAAATCCTATCCTACCCCTAAACCCTATCCTACCCCTAAACCCTATCCTACCCCTAAACCCTATCCTACCCCTAAACCCTATCCTACCCCTAAACCCTAT
>JAVCKS010015127.1:0-11968 GCA_032273685.1 Pteraster tesselatus
CATAGGGTTTGTGCATGATAAAACGCCCGTAAGCACAAAACGTGTGCTTAGCAGCGCTATGAAATTGGCCCCAGGTCGCAGGGAGCCTGACCGTATGCAGTCTGGATCAGTATATGTATACATGTACATTGTATATGTATACAAAATATACAGAAAAATAAATAATATGGAGTCGTGAATTCTTGTTACGGATTGAGAGAGGCGATTAAAATGGTCACGTAGTATATGCCATAAAAGATAAAGTGTCAATTTTTAGGAAGGTTTTCGAATTCTGCGCTATGGGATCCGTCCTTGGCTTGGCTGATTGGTTTTAGAAGCCTCATTTGCGGTACCCAAGATGTATATCTGACTGACCGAAATAGGCGAAGTTGCCATTCGAAAAACCGAAAATCGCACCCCAGACGAAATGGTTCCCCTTCGCTTGCTCTAGCTTACATTCCTAAAATGATATTGCGGTTTTTCTTAATAAAGGATAAGTTACGATGGGACCATTTTTTTTTCTGGCAGTAAGCCTAATGACGTGTTATCCAATACGAGCTGAAGCTTGGAAACAGGTCGGATATACCAGACATCATCGCTAGACTCGAACCGAGTCCACGAAGTCCTCGATCCGTCATACTGTAATTGACGCTAGATAGCTTGCCCTATAGAGCCTAGTTTCCAATTGAGTAGTGACACAACGCAACACAATAGGGACGCGGTACGTAAGGAGAATGTGTTTCTACTCGAACGTTCCGTTTAAACTGTAAAGGTCCAAGATCGTCCATACTGTATATCAACTTTTGAAATGCAACATAAAAGTCGGTATCAACTTTTCCGCTGTGCTCTGCGGGAAAACGCAAAACATACATAAACCAATCGTTGCTGAGATATGACGTCAAATACTGTTGTCACCAGTTGTCAAATACTCTCGTCTTTCTTCTCTTGCCTTGTCTCTTGTCTTCTCTCTTGTCTTCTCTCTTGTCTTCTCTCTTGTCTCGTCTCTGGTCTCGTCTCATGCCTCGTTTCTCGTCGTGTCTCTCGTCGTGTCTTCTGCCTCGACTCCTGTCTCGTCTCTTTTTTCGTTTGTCTCGTCTCTTGTCTCGTTTTATGTCTCGTCTGCTATCTTGTCTCTTGTCTTGTCTTTTGTCTTGTCTCTTGTCTTATGTCTCATCTCATGTCCCATCTCATGTCCCGTCTTTTGTCTCGTCTCGTCTCTTGTCTCGTCTCTTGTCTCGTCTCTTGTCCCGTCTCTTGTCCCGTCTCTTGTCTCGTCTGCCGTCTCGTCTACCGTCTCGTCTGCCTTCTCGTCTGCCGTCTCGTCTGCCGTCTCGTCTGTCGTCTCGTCTGTCGTTTCGTCTCATTAGTCTCATCTCGTCTCATCTCGTCTGATTTAACTGGATTTATTATGGATTGTATGATTTACACAGTTTGAAACGTTAATGCCAATTGCATTGATCGAACCCATGATAGTGACATTTATATGTGCGTTTGTATAATGATGAGTTATCCATTTAAGCCCCCGACAAGGCCTTAGCCAGAATCTGGCCCTAAGGATACGATTTACACTCATGTGCCTTCCTAAATAGGCTTAACCTTTAAAAAAAAAAGTGATTTAGAAGAGGAAAAATCAATCATATTAAACATGATTGGCTTTCTCTAGTGCATCGTTTGCATTGCATCAAAACTCACCATATCGTCTATAGTATTATCGCCAGGTATATAGGCAGATCGAAGCACCTCGTAAAAGGTCATGCGGTTTGTCCTGGAAACGAGGCGTTACAGGTATACCATCAGATCATTGTTGTGAAAAACACTGGCCGTCAATCGTTCCTCAAAACTACGTCCGAGTTCGCGCTCGATCCGGTCGCCGTCCCCTTAAGTTGCGTTTCAAGCTCCGCTGAAGCGTAACCAAATCTGTGTGCAGTTTTTAGAGTGCATGTCTCTTGTTGCCTGTCAGTGTAGCCATGAGTGTGCAGGTCCGTTGTAGAGCTAATTGGTCGTGACTAATGACGCGAACAGCTCCCATATACTAGACTAGTATTTCAATAACATCTCAGGACAGTTGCTCCCCACCGACCGTATATTGTAACACCTGTTACTGTTTACAAACTGAATGACGTTACATTTTATAATATTATAGGCTTTGCTGCGTAAACGTGTGCACACCGCGCAGCTGGGTTTGTTCCTTCCTTGGCGGGAATATTATTCCAATATTGCAGACGAAACAAAAAATACCCTACGGTTTGCTCAGTCCGTGCGTACCCGTGATGCGCCGCCATTGCGTGCCTTTCTGTAATGACGCAGCGTGTTATGTTTAAAATTAATGTGTCTGACAGAGCGAGTCGGGGATGAGGTTGAGTTGGGCGGGAGTGAGGCGGAGGATGGGTGGAGTGGAGTGGGGTGAGGGTGTACGGAGTGCAGGGATGGATGAAGGGATGGCTTTATCTCTGAAAATAATTACACTTTGGGTAACAAGATTTCCAACATCAAAGGTTTACATGGTTTTATCGTACTTTTCCTCACAGTCACTTCGGTTGGATCCCGGCCGGTTCGAATCCCGGTGCCAACGTCTGAATTGTGGGGTTCCGCTCTCTATACGTGACCTTGTGGATTTTCCCCTCGGATTCCGCACACGATATACACATTCTTGCGGTGTGTTGGAACGTGTAACCAACCACTTCTCTTAAAGCGTACGATTATTAAATAACCTCAAGTTGGCGTACACACACCATGCACATCTCAGCTAAAAGCTTTCGCTCCGGTGAATACATACATAATATTGAATGACCCGTTGAAATGTATCGCAAGGTGACATCACGTTTTGCGCCCGATTGTAAGCCCCGGTTTCAATTGTGTGATGTCACAGCGGACCCGTGGATCTGTCATAGTCCACGCACAAGCCGAGGACCTATATTACCACAGCCCTTCGCTCCCTCTCCTGGGCGAAAACGGGTTAAAATCACTCGAAATGACGTCGATAGTAATTGTTCCGGCATCGCGCTTCATTCAGAAGAGCCTGCAATGAATCATTTTCGACCCATTTGTTTCGTTTACCAATCAAATAAAATTTGTCGCATCATTTTGCTTGGCGGCGTTGTGAAGTGATTTATTTTGTCCACCCGACAAAATGTTAACCATCACCACTCGAGAAGATCCCGTGATTTAGTTTACAAAACGAAAAAGATAAGAAACCCGGAATTACAATTAGAAGAAGCAATGAGTGGGAGTTGGTTCGTCCGGGTATATATTCCTTGTTTTCTTTTCGCTCTGCTTTTTTGTGTGACCGTTATACCCTCGGAGTTCCCCGACTGTCAAGCTCAGAGCGACAGTCCGCTGCGAGCTAAAGCCTGCTTGACATTTCAAGAGGGGGCTGTTAGCGATCCGTGCAATGATCTTCGACAAGTTGAACTTAAATTATAGGTCTAACGCCGTAAGCTGTAGGACCTAAGTGCCCTATAGCCACGATGGCCAGCAATGCTCTATTGCATGCCATATTCTCACTAAGTTTTCTGCTTTTACGTATAGATATTTCCGTAATGGCACTTTCTACCGCACATCTCGTGGGCGGACTCTATGCACGGGCGCGCGTGGCGCCACACTCGTATTTCATTTAACGACAATAGCATTATACACGTACTGCTATGTTGCCTGTACGAATTTCTACTTGGGGATGTCGTCAGATCAATTCTACCACCGACTGACTGACACACAGATACACAGACAACGGTACGCTATTGACCCGCGACGAGTAAATGAACAGCGTGACGTCATAAACGGAGTCTATTTTTAGCTCGGTTCCGCAAATGTCGTTTTCTAATAATAAAACAAGTGTCTGTAATTCGGTTGTATATAAGACACGGCGAGCGCGGGCACCTTGCCACACAGTCGAGAGCATTTGCGCTGGAAACAACAGTACATGCGCACACAGCGCGAGTGTAGCTCAGGCACAGACGCACGTATACACACTGCCAGAATTGATGCGTCGTTATGGCAACGTATTCGACCATCTCATGTCAGTTTCTTTCCGTTCTTTGTTCCAAAGAGAGTAATGAGTGATGGACATTTTGGGCGGGCGTGCTGATTGTGTCAGTTCGTAGCTCGGGCTCATCTAGAAGGCGTACCGGCATCACAGCCTCCTTGGCTCCAGGGAAACACCAGGTGGTTAAACTTTACCAGGTGAATCACCAAGGGAGATGGGAAGATCTTGGTACGTTCGTCTGGTTCACATCATGGGGGATCGCGTACAACAGGTAGGTAACTTCCTCTTTCCGTATTCCCTGCGTACGACAGTGTACTGGTAAAAATGTCACTGAGAAACGTATTCTTATATTTCTTATATGACTCGCAAATCTTTCATATATTATAAGAACAATCAGAAGTGATTAAACATATAATTTGGACGTTCAAACAGCTTTTATGGTAACTGTGTAATTTTAAATTATTCTCCCGAAGCGGTAAGAGTATAACGAAGAAAAAACCTACATGATTTCCCACACGCATTTATATGTCGAAAACAAAATCTGACAGGCCAGAGAACGCAAAGCAAAGCAAAGACACTAATTGACCATAAGATTGCATTCAATCCACTTTACTGCTATATAAGGTGTGTATCTTTGATAGTTTTCCAAAATGTTGTAAGCAGCATTATAATACAGTTATCTTTGGTAAGGGGCGCTGTTGTGGAAATATTTCAAGCCATTTTGTGAACGTAAACGTAAACGTAAACGTGAACGTAAATAAGCTAAAGGCCAGTTCACACTTCATGCGAACTGCGATGCGAAAATGACGTCACGTACCGTATAGTCGTTGAGAGTTCGACACTCATGCGAATAAGTCGCAACGAATATCAGTCAAGACGTAATTTTGACGTAAATTTCGCATGAAGTTAAGAACCGGTCCTAAATTGTATCTTCCGTTCGTATTGAGTAACTTCCGTGAACGCACGGTTGTGGCCTTTCGAGGCTACACTCCGCGCACTGCTGCCGCTGAGAGCGCCCTATTTAGCCCGACGAGCGAAATATTCAATAGCTGTGCCTTAGGTCTATAACTCTATACAGTACTATTAAAAACAGAAACGACGTTGACATTAAAATATAAATTTTAGCTATTCAGAACTCTTTCCAAACCGTGACATTCTCCCGCACGGCTGTCATCAGAATTGGTCACGATTGGTCGAAAGAAAATTTGTCGTGAATTTAGATTAATTTCGGTCCATTCAGATAAGCCATCCCCTGCATGTACACAGCTAATAATACAACCTTTGCACGGTGACGGCCCGAAAGCCCAAGCACCGTCGATGTATAACACATCCCTAGATCCCACTATTATATACCGTCGGTTTGACCGTGACCTCTGCAGTTAATCGAATAATCCCCGTTGAGCTGGTTCAATACGACGCTCTTGACCCGCGGACTCGGCAGCGGCGCGCTAGTTCGATAAATCAAGAGCTAGAGGAGATGACGTTGTCTTGTATAATTCAATACCCAGGGGTTAGGCTCAGTGCACGGTGCACAACGATCCATGGCGCGAAAAGGACAGTCCGTTGTTGGTTTTTAATTAACTCCGTTCTGCAATTTGGAGACTATTACGGAATAGAATAGTATATCACAGGGAGACTTTTGACTTAGGATCTGACGGGAATAAGATGGAATGTATTCATGTTGTATTGAAGTTGACGCTCTATAACGTTACGGTACGAAATGGGGAGATCAGGTGGCGTTGTATAGAATCCGGGAATTAGAATATTAAGGTGCTAATTTCGTAAGGGGGTTTTCCCCCTGTTTCGCCTGAAACTCTCCTCCTTATTCTTGATCTGCCTACGGTGGTACAGACCTTTGTGGTAGGCCATAACATTACCATTCCTCTTCTCTCGAATGATACAAACCAATATAAAACATACGATATATATGTTCAAATGAGTATCAGCCGCATAAATGGCATCTTGTAGGATGGCTCGTAAGATATTAATATACGTAGTGTACATACAAAGATGTGATGGTTGGAAGGGAAGTTTCCGAAAGTTTCCCCATGCGTTAACAATAAAACGTTCTTACAAAGTAAATAGTTTGGTAGTCAAACTATTAATTTATCTTATAAGCTTAGACGGAGAAAATTATTCCCGCCTCGTAATGAGCTGTAGGCCCTACAATAGTGATTAACTATATCGGTGCTAATTCCTTGTGGAAATTCTCCCCAGCCACTGGAGTGGGTCGTATATATATCACAATTTTAAATCACAGCTATACCATTTGTTAGATTCGACTGTTGTAAAACCTTTCTGTTCGCTCGGCTAACGGTTGAACTAACTTAGCGAAGAGCGTACTTATCAGCACTTTATTAAAAACTCGTGTCAAAAACACATTCTAGACCTGACGTCATCTTCCTTCCCGTGCATGAATGGTTTCAACTATACCGGTAGGCAACTTGAACTAGGCCCGACGGTACAATAACCGCGGTGGACACGGCGCCCGTTGGACCAACGAGAATAATAGCAAAACAGTAAACACTGCAATGCACAGTAATTTCTTTGAGCTTTCCATTGGGAATATACCGAAAATTGTTAACAATTATTGGACCTATAACATTTCTGTGCGCATTCGGTCTACAGAGAGGTTAATCCAGGCTTGTACGTAAATATCACACAGTCACGTTACAATTAGTTACCCATAGCGATAGCTCGCTGGTCGCGGTCGCAATCCACGTCGAATTGATGCCGCCGATCAAGGGTTTTGGACAAGAGATCGTACGTGTCCGATCGCAACCCTCATGTTCGTTGCTCGGTGTCAATATTGACTTACAATAGTACTCTATGTGAATGGACAACGTCATCATTAATGTACTATAAATAGAACTAAACTATATTATAACCGATTATAAATGTATAGCTGCACAAGAAACACACAGACACCGATTGGGGTATAAACAAACACAATATTTGGATAATATTGATGTTAATGTAGTCACGTCATTAAGTCACGTGACTAACGTCTGTGTATCATAACGTCACAAATTTTATGGTTCTATATTTCTATATTGCCATCTTAATTTTCAGCGCTCTTTCCAAGCGATATGAAAATTACCTGTGTTTGCTTATACGAAAACACTGCCGCCCTGCGGCCGTGTGTTCACATCGGAGTTCTCATCAATTCAAAATGCGTTACCAACATTTTAACAGAGGAGTATTTGTAAAAAAAAATTATAATAAAAGTGTATTGAAATTCTAAAAGAAATTGCCATCCTGAGGCCGTGTGTTACTTTAAGATAGTAATTGTCTCGGCTGAAGAATAATCCTGACTCTAACCCACACACGCCTAAAAACGTAAAAAGTATTGCGTTAAAATTCCCGTACGTATAAGAATAATAGACACTTAAAACCGAAAACACAACAAAATTAATTTATTACCCTAATATAAGACGGGCACAATTTTGCAGAAACTTGTAGTTATGTTGTTATCGTTTGAGGGATGCTCTCGAGCACTTGGAATCTACGACCGTCAATAGCTGCATAGTTACAGGCGATAGCCTTGCTGTAATTACAGCACGCAGCCATCCAGATTATGTAAAAATGAGATTTGTTCAACACAGACAAACCAGCAGGGCATTTCCTCCTTTCGAAAGGTCACGGTGTTATGTTGGTGTATATATATTGTAACTAATTGGAATTAGTTAAAGGTTTACAGAACTATATAGCATACCGATGTATACGATTACAGTCAAGAATAATTACGAGCGCAAATAAATCGTTTCAAAATGATATTTCTAAGAGTAATTAGTTTAATTAAACGCGTGCATGCTCTCACGTTAACGGAAGTTACACTATCAAGTCAGTGGATGTAATTATTAAAATAACCCTGGCTTGGCTAGGCGGTTGGGTAAACAGTTTCGGCCGTTGCTCAGACACACAGTGGCAACGCCGAACAGTAAACAACAGGAACTTAAACCCCTGCATAATACCACGGCCCGTCAACGATTTACGAATATTGTATTATTTGTAAACACGTACTTGTTTTGGCAGTCTGTTTCATATACAGATAACCGACTGCTAATGAAATTAATTCACAAAGAAAAAGCCTTTCATTTTGGTTCGTGACAGACGTTTCACAAACATGTTTCTTAATTGAACACAGCAACCACAACACCATCGACGTATCGTTAAAAATCAATCCAGTAAAACATAGTACAACCCCCAACACCAAACAAAAAAGGTGTAATTGTACATTAAGGCGGTCGCCAATGAAATAAAAACAACAATTTGTCACCGGTATTTAATTATTGGCCCAACTAGAGCTCTGTATCCGTCATGCTTTGTTTAAAGAGCAAACAGTTATACTTACGAACCGCCAACAGGCCAAATTAATCAAGATAATGTCAAAAACAAACGATTGAAAGCACAGTCACGTTGAGCCAGTATGAAACGTTCTCGTTAATTGTACGACAGCGTAGTGGTGCAACGACGCGATTTATGATTTGATTGAGTACGATCGAACGCCAACGCACCGCACCAATCTACCACCAGACGGGAGGGTTGCGTCGTAGCCGGGCCGGGTGGTGGTTCTTGCTGATATCGACGTAAACACGTCCACATTATCTAGGTCCGATTTGTTTAAAGGCAGATCCTCGCATATAAAAGATGAAATGAGAAATCACAAGAGTATTTCATGCTCTTTTCAACCACGTAGATGGCATAATATTGCTTTCGGGCGCATCTGATCATGAAAGTGAAATACCCAAATATCAGATTGAAAACTGAAAGATACATTCGATAAAGCACCGCATGTTACTTGTTACTTGCTTGTTACTTGACACCCATGACAACAATCCATGTGTTTAAACCAAGGAGAATTACGTAAGAGGAAAATTAGTTGTTGGGGTTATTTTCACTCATAATAGTTTTGGACACTTCTCTTCTTCTTAAGATTCGAAAGCGTTCCGGTGACGTGTTTTATTGTGTGATCCATCGATTAGACAACTTCACGGTTGATTGACGGTCCAGGGGCGATCGCCCCACCCACGTATCTCAAATGAGGCAACAATATTTAGAAAAATAACAAGTCTGCCCTTTGTTCGTGACTGCGGAGCAATGCACGCGGTTAAACTAGCATGCACAAGATATAATAATCATATCATAAACTTGAAACTGACGCAGAGACCAGTTAATGACGTAGACACAAACTTGTTCGATTCTTTACCGTACATACACCCTAGGCGAGCTTTGTCTGTCTGTTTAAATGTCAACGGGCTGGGGTATACCTCTCATTTCCGTACTATGCGTCGACCACCAAAACAAATGAAATTGGTTCTATATTTTGTTCAGCCAAAGCGCTGTATAATATCTTCGGGCAAGTCAGTATAGAAAGATTGGGCCAATTAGAGCGCCCATTGATACCCAACCGTTAGTGGCGTGTGCACTTCTTAGATTAATTCTGGCAGATATTACGTGGGAGCCATGTGCCTTTGTCCACACATGCGTACACAAGTTTGGTATCGAGGGCGCGGGACGAGAGTACAGTCGACGACTTGCCATTCGGGGACTTGCGGCTCCAACTATTATTATGTTATCATCAAGGACCGGAAAACCTCCGCCCACGTCTCTATATCCTGAGCGGCACACAAAATCCCAACACCTCGGGGCTTATACCCAGGCCAGCCACCCACTTACACCCGGTCCGGCGACCGCGACCGGACGGTGCAGCAATTCATGCAAGCGAGTAGAACACGCCGAGTCCTATAGTATAAGCAATACATGTGTAATTGTACATGGCAAGTTCATATTCGAAAATAATGACCGCGGACGTCGTTTCGATGCGATCGGGTACTTAGAACTAGCAAGTGTGCAATTTTGTTTTATATTACACTCGTCTCTCCTCGGGTAGTTCATCAACGTAATGTGCTATCTACTAACACAATTTGACAACACTATTGGTGCTCGGTGCGCTACTTTTCAACAACACGCAAGACTGCGGATACAATTATTATTGTAACTTTGTTTGTCTCTGAAAGGGTGACACAACCTTTCTTTAAAATTTCTTGAAAATAAATTAATACAAATATTATACAGAAAACATTCGATAAATGACGGAAAAGTTTGTAATTCTGACCTTTCCACCATATTGAAGAACATAATTATGAGGTGACGATTTTAGACCAACTTTACGTGTAATGCACTGTAATGTTTCTGGTACATTTACAATGACCAGATTTTTTTAAAATATGTTAATGATGGCATACGATCGATCCACCCATATCTTTTTATTACATTTTCCTGCATGCACAAACATTTTCGATAATCTACCCCGAGGTTCCTCAGGCCTTATCCCCGGGTCATGACAGATAATGCGCAATAAACGAACTTGCTATAACACCGCTGATCTGTATAATATAACTGGATGGCGCTCGTGGTAATTGTTTGAAGCCACCGTCTCACCACTCCCAAAACATTACGTACCCGGCTGGGGAATAACTTTCCGTTTGGAGTAGTAAGATGATGGATCGAAGGCTTCACCGCACGGGCTACAATGATAGACGCGCTGTCCAGTTCTATAGAGTTCGGTGTATAATACGAACTCGGAGAAGGATTGAACCACGGAATTGAAACATTACAGGCTCGTAATTATAACCAGTGTTTTGCGCTGTCATGATTTTCGCAAAGAACGATGGGATACTTCGCGAATTAAGTAACTGGCTCGGCGAGCTGCTCAGTTGGGCCTGAGAAAGCACGAATGATGACGTCACAGGCAAATCGAACTGTGTCGAGTCAAGCGAGAGAAAGCTCGGCGAAGTAACCGAACACATTATGTGTATATATTACGGTGCCGGTTATTTACTTCGTCCCACACGCGTCAATCATCCCATACATACTCGTCTCATCCATACTCGTCCCATCCACACTCGTCCCCTCCCCACATGTCAGAGAGTCGAGCGTGGGTGGCGGGTCAATAATGGGGTTATACCAACAAAGTCGGCGTTGCGGAGAACTAAAAACCACTTGTTAAATCAATACAATAATGGCCACAGGTGTGCCACCGAGACAAGCCGGCAATAATTTAAACAAATCTTATAGGGCATATTTGAATACGAGATCCTCTATTTCTTGAGCCGTTGATTTCCACCGAAGCTAGTATTGGCGTTTCCCCCTATACCGTGGCTTACGTCAAACCGCTCGGTTTATTTCTAACCTCACTTAACAAGGAAGGAGAGCAAAGAGTTATTACGTAGTTCTTTACGCAAAAATCAGGGTGACCAGGGAATGGTCGGCGTTGTAATAAAACCCCAAATGAAAACTGACAATGAAACTGACCACTATAGTACAGGACGTGACATTTAGGATATTGGGTCCGGATGAAATCTCATCAGAACCAAACATCCATGTGACTTGTTTGTCTGTATTTTTATAAGACACGAAATTAATGGCACGGTACAATAGCTAGTACCCCTTTGGGCTTTGTATACCATAACTTTCTATCAATGGAGTCAGGCATTGATTAGACTGCTCTCAAACAGTTGTCTCCATGCGATATCACAGTCAAACGAGAAAACTAGCATTTTGAGAGCCCGATGCTTGAATACTTCTATCTATGCTCTCAACCAAGCGGCTTTATCGTTCAAGAAGGTCAAATCATTAATAATAACCTTGAGTACATGTATCTATATTTCCTATTGTTTTATTTATTTGCTCTATTTGATTTACGTCATTCAATTCAGTTATTTAAGTTATTAGCTGGTTCGCTTACAAAGCGAAACAGCTATTGCAATAGTTAAGATTTTGATTATTTAAATTATTTTAGTATAATCTTAGTTACCTTAGTTACCTTATAGTTGTCTTAGTTATCGTGGTTATCTTAGTCATCATAATGATCTTAGTTATCTTAGTCATTCTAGTTATCTTAGTTATCTTATAGTTGTCTTAGTTATCTTAGTTATCTTAGTTATCTTAGTTATCTTAGTTATCTTAGTTATCTTAGTTATCTTAGTTATCTTAGTTATCTTA
>JAVCKS010015171.1:4642-15151 GCA_032273685.1 Pteraster tesselatus
CTGGGCTAGATCGTATGGGTAAAGCATGGGTCCCTTCTGGGTCCCTTTTGGGCTAACTATAATCTGGGCTAGATCGTATGGGTAAAGCATGGGTCCCTTCTGGGTCCCTTTTGGGCTAACTATAATCTGGGCTAGATCGTGTGGGTAAAACATGGGTTCCTTCTGAGCTGTCCATAATCTGGGCTGAATATGGGCCCAGTAATATGGGTAAAACATGGGTCCCCTCTGGGTCCCATCTGGGTTGACAATAATCTGGGCTGAATATGGGTCGGGTCATATGGGTACAACATGGGTCCCTTTTCGGTCCCATCTGGGCTGGATATGGGCCGAGTCATATGGGTAAAAAATGGGTTGGCTCCCATCTGAGCTACTATATGATTAGATCAGATGGGACCCAGCAGGGACCCAAGTTTTGCCCATATGAAAGATACTATACTGATATAGTATCTTTAATCTGGGCTGGGTCATATGGGCAAAACCGTTGGGTCCCTTCTGGGTCCCATCTGATCTAATCCACGATCTGGGCCGAATCATATGGGTAAATATGTGTCCCTTCTGGGTCTGTGAGCTGTTCATAATCTGGCCTGAATATGGGCAGGGTCATAATATGGGTCCTTTCTGGGGCCACACGTGGGCAGTTATATGTTTCTCCATATCTCTCAAAAAATAATGTTAAAAATAATGGTATTAGAGCCTACTCTTAAATAACTAATGAAATATGTAACATCATTATTTCAAGTTGGAGAACAATCGCTTTATTTATCAAATACCAAAGCAAAGAGGGAAACTTTAAAATGAAAGGTACTTGCTGACATATGTAATTACATGTACATAGAGTTACACCTGTAAAGACCATTCTAAGCTATTTACCCAGCTAACAAGTTATATTTGGTTATGTAATGTAACGCGACAGATTCGGCTTTGTATATTTTATATTGCATTCATGTGTTATGATGTGTTACAGTGCACATCATATACATGACACATGAATGCAATATAAATAAAATATACATGTACACGCAGTGGGAGATGAACCCGTATGTAAATTATGTTAGCAAGTGACATATTTTTGTGAACATTCCGGAAGACTACTATTTTTTTAAGAAAATAAAAAAAATTCGAAATTAAAGTGATTTTTTTTAAACTTAATTGTTGTTGAAAGAGTAAGTGTCCTGGTGACAGAAGTTGCTGTTATTTGGTAGTTTATAGGTATTCTATTCTAAGTTTAAATTATTGATTCTTTTTTCAATATTATGTGTTGAATTTTTCCTTCACTCGTCAAAATATCAGCCTACAAATCCAGACAAAAGAATTCATCAACTTTGCATGTTAACATTGGACATAATTATCATTTTTCATTTTATTTGTCCTCGGATATTCAGGAAAAGTACGATACTTCCTCTTTATTGATTATGAAGGATAACATAAGCATAAGTGCAGTGTTGTAAATAAGAGGCTTGGTCAATCGGAATCACTAACGCTAACAGTGCCATCATCACAAGTACTATCTTGCAGGTTATCAGGCCTATTATTTTGTCTAGCTTTCCTGCCGCCGTTCTTATCGCGTGAGTTATATAAAAACGATGTTATGACATCCCTGACTTCCACTTTTGTCGCAGAATTGCACTTTGGGTTGCGGCGAACAGCCCCTGTATTTAGAAATACAAGTAAATGTAGATGATAAGAAATTCATATAACAAATAATGCTAACAGTTTACAAATAAACCAACCAGGAAATGAGACCGGTGTTTATGTTATGACGTTAAATACTTACCTGAATCAATTATATTGTGAGCTGAGCAATATCGAATACGACGTTACCATTTAGATGCCTGTATCACAATATGGCGTGTGCATGTACGCCGAGCACGCAAATGTTGGCTTTCACACCCCCAACACCAAAAGAAAACGGCTTCGCTACACCCCTGGACATGTGTCTCTAATGCCACACTGCAATGACTCTACTCCAGACACACACATTGTACACAAATGCATACAATATCTTACCTCCGTCAATATTTTACGTTGGAGTTGAATTTATTATGACCGATCATTCAATGGGGCTATGGATCAGTTTATAATGCTGGAATACAATCTTTGATTTGGGGTGCCCCCCTGTAGGCCTACAGGCTGCAGTTTTTACTTACCAATTATAATTTTGACTAAGTGGAGCTTCTGGAACTCTTTTTTCCCCCTTCGCTCCCGTCCAGTTGAACTGACGGGCAACTTCTGGTGTCAGCAGGTTTGCCAGTACAGATTTTGTTGTTGTTTGGGTATCTTTGCCACCTAGAAGACCGAGCTTCAAGACCTGAAATTAACAAATGGATTTGCAACAGTTTTATCCCTACTGCCAAAATGACCAATTAAAACCAGTTAAGTTTTGAATTGGTATAAAATGGAATGAATCGGTTCAATTGGAAACTCAATTAGGGTATATTTCACCAATTGACATATATTTTCCCATTTGGATCCCAATTGCCCTATTGGAATCTAAAATGTCTAATATAAGTCTTTTATTTGTGTTATTCCGTTGATCATTAGGCCTTTGATGAAACTTGATTATTATCTGTACATTTAGATTTCACCAATATAGGCACTGTATATACAGTACCAATGTGCACAATGTACGTGCGTAGAAGCATGGTAGACATTAGGACACAAGTTTTTTTCATACTGAATACATTTCAAACAAGGCAATCAGAGATAGCAAATAGCCAAATACCTCACCTGCCAGCGAAATTCTTTTTCCCCCAACCTAAACCCTAGATCATGACGTATAATTGGCTCATACGTTTAATTTATTTGGGGAAAGTTCATAGAACCAAATTGTGGCCGTCCGCCACACGCCTGGTTATAATATTCTTGGCTATCAGTATGTGACGTCACAAAAACTCATTAGCATGAAGTACATAGCAATACGTTAACTTGTAACTGCAAAATGTAAGCGTAAATTGCTTTATTGTTAAAGGCATGTGAAATTTTTAATGTTGTGGAAATGAATTTGTTGTACGATTATTTTTTGTGCAATCATTATCGTTAATTAAAACCATGGTCTGATTTAGAATACCAATACGCTGCTTAAAATAGCACACCATTGGTGAAGATACTGTCTGTCTAGCGTATTAATACACAAAGTGTATGTTCGTACATGATGAAACTCCCACAAAGCATGTACTTGTAGCGCATGTTATGCATGGAAACGGACCTCATCCATGCTAATAGACTATAAAATATAATCCTTCACATTGGTTACTACATGTATAAGGCATGTCTGTCTACATCAATATCTCAAATTATTGATTTATTATTAATTATTTCAACAAAAATAAATCCTCACTAGAATTTTCTCTACCTCCTTTACACTTAATTGTGAGTTGTTGCCATTGCAGCATTTACACAATCAAGATCTATCAGCCTGTAGCCAGTTCTTTCATCTTAGTGTATTTGGACTTAATTATCTAATATCTTGAGCTTCTTTTGTGAGACACTCTGCACCACATAATTTGAATCATTTGCTGACAATTGTGACGTTTCAGGCTTTCCAGTATCCCCCAAACCACTAGAATCATACTGGGGTCACTGGGGTCAACTTGCATGTCTGTATCATTGCATGCATTGGCATCCACATAAGATTCAGCCCATTTTTCTTCATTCTTTCTCTTCTGAACTGTTTTATAATAAGTCCCCTTGAACCTCTTTCCTTCCCTTTTCTTGGCCGCATATTGTATTTTATTAAAAATTTTGATAACAATGATAATTCAAATTGATTTCTGATTTCATCGATGTGATCAGCTGTTCAAGCAGCCATGCATGAATACATGAGTTAAACACTGTCCCTGATTGAACTGTAGAGGGTGCTATGCATGTTGTAGCTCCAGCTAGCAGACAATGACAGGCATACTGTACGTAGCAGAAAGCACCATGGATTTACAGTATTTTATGGTTAATTTAGGAAGATATTGTAGGGTTTTAATCACTTCCGGTTTTGAAAATAGTACCTAAATTTCAATGAATAGCATTGTCTTAATTACCCTCCATTGGTTATTTTTTCTAACAACAAATTGATTTTTTGGTCATATTATGGTCAGGGTACCTGCCACCTTAATGTAGACCATTATACTTGTAATTCATACCTGATTGACAATAGAATAAATGATCCAAACTGCAACGTGCATGGTCGATTAAACAGCTACAATATTAGAAGAGCTTACCGGTAGCTTTAATATACTGTACTGTAAATGCATTTTCTTCTTTTTTCTGATTTTTAAATTATTTGTAATATATGCTACTGTAGTTTTGTTTTTGTTTCGTGATTACCATACATGTACCATAATTCTTTTTGGTAATATACTGTACGTGTATCTAATTGTACTTCATTGCATTGTTCAAGACTTAAAATACACACACACACACACACCATGTACATGTAGCTATGATGTAATCCAGCTCACGGTGATGAAGCTTCTAAAAACAATTATTTAATAATGTGCTCAAAAAGGCATTGTCACAATTATTGAGCACAAGTTTGAGCCTGAACTTGTGAAAACCGAAATATATCACTACCGTGGTTTGTAACAGAAGATATTTGGTGATCAATACGTATTCAATTCTTGATTCTGTGCATATGACAGTACCCCACGTACATGTAAACATGGTGCCTTCCGAAGACAATGTGTCATTCCAAGCCAAAATATTTTGGACCAAAGAAGTGCTTTTAACAATTATTGTACCATGGAGCCTCCTTGAATATAATTGCAACCTGTGCAATATTTTATAATGTACCAGTGCTCAGCCTGGACCCACTGATCAGTCTAGACCAAGTCTCTTTATTCACTATAAAAAGTAGGATCAATTTCTGGCCGTTATGACATTAAGGCTGGACTCAAATATTAGGGCTGCAATTTTGATCATTAGCTTTTAGGTTTATTTTGCCTTAATAAAGAATCTTCAAAGTTGGTGATATAATAATAATACCGGTAATTTATTTTTTAAAGACCATTTCACATCAGTCTCGTGTATATAATTTATGCTTGTGTCAGTAGACTCAGGAGCTATACATTGACAACACATGAATGTTGTCAAAGGCCTAACAAAATCCTTTGTATTTTTGGGTCTCATTCAGGCAACTTGTAATTAAACACAGTATCTATAAATATTTCGTATGAACTACTTTGTAGGCAAAACTGATTAAATTATCCAGTTTGATTCGACTGTGTTTGGGTCAATCTAATATATTTAAGTTTAGTTTAATACCGAAGATATTTTTCGATATTATATATGTATGTACTACACTTAACTGTGAACCTTCAGTCTTCCATAACTGTATTATTATTGGTAAGTTATTAAATTACTAAAATATAAGATATAGTAATTTGTTTAAATCTTTGTTCATGCATATTTCCATTCCAATTAAAATGAGACAGGAACACTACATACTCTCTGCAAATGGAATTTTTGTTGCTGAGATGTCTGAGCAGCCATTTATCAGCCACCTTACATGTAGGTGGTCTAACAGCCATTTGGTGGTATATGATGTGCTGTGCTGTCTGTGGTTCACAGCATCAGGAGGATGCCAATTTCCATAGATGGTTCCTACAAACTGTGGCTAAGGAAAGAACAGAACGGTGTTCTGAGAGCGAGCATGGTTACCATGTGCAGTCTCCCACTTATTTCTTCCTAACCCAGGAATGGCCTTTGCATCTTGCAGTAGTTGCCCGATTAATTCATGAATAAATGGCTACCAATGCCATTTTTTCTAGCTCAAATAAAACAGGTTGGAAGCCATTGAATGAATAGTTTAATTGAGGGAGCATTAACAATTCTGACACACACTTCAAGAGAACCTAGCTTCATTCAACCGCAGGAGGTAGAAGTACATGTAGGCCTACCACCATGACTGAAGTACTCTCGTCTGCAGTTAAGCTCGCACCCACTGTCCAGTAAAGGTAATCTCCCGTCGGTTTGTAAATTGTGCAAAGTTACTAGTTTGTACTGAACGAAACCTTGAACAGGTTGGAAACTGGGCCAACAGAATCAAAACTGTGCAGCATATTCACAAAGTTTCCATAGATTGCTCACGACATAATGCTATATTGACAGTACATGTACAATGTATGTTAGTGACAAGCTAAAAACTAATAACATTTGAGTTATTAGTAGACACAAAACAAAAAATCTGGGGAATTTTGTCTAGATGGCTACCAATCTAACTTGAGAACGTAGCTGCTAGTAGATAGGTTAGTTTGTTTTTCCCTGCAAAATGGATACTGCTGCAGGCAGATTGGAATAAGAAACATTCACAACGTAAAGCTCCTTTTCAATATTTATTGCAAATAACCTTCAATGAAAAATGAAACTACGTTGTTTTCAATGCATTTTGAAGTATAGTTGGTCAAATGGAAATGAGGCCATAGTTGCCTACAAGGACTTTGTTGGCTTCAAATCCCTAGATACCATCTTACCTACATGTATACTGTACGTGAACATAGTGACAAGTAATGATTAATCAAAAGCAAACTCCAATCGATCAAGAAGCCTGAATTATACTTGGCAACTCCATCGGCTTTGCAATAATGCACAGTTGAGGCTATCACTGAATCAATACCTGGCCTGGAACTAATCGGAGTTCGTTGCCATTTCAGGTGCCCTTTTCAATGTTTCCATACCAACAAATATAATATGCACTTTTAACAGAAAAAAATGGCCTTGTCTATTGTAGGGTGAATTTCCAGGCCTGATTGATATAGTATTATGTGCACCCTCTAGTATGTAACGCTGCACAAGCTGTAGACTGGAACACAACTTTGATCATCCATGATCTCTACAGTAGCTTTAGTTGGCACATAAGAATCAGGCTAGGAAGAGTTTCGGGATAATACTAGTCTTTGATGGCAACAAGGGACAATTGAATTAAAGTCATCATGAATGTTGTAAAAGGAGGAATAGTGCAATTATTTGGGGGTCGAACACTGCGTGTCGCAGTCCTGGCAGATTGTAATGCAACTTTACATGAGATCTAACCCACCTCAATTACACAAATAGAAACAACTGCAAACAGCAGTGACATATTGGGTCTATTTGTTGTGATACATCTCATAGGCAAACTCTTCTGTATGTGTCGCATCGTACATTGTTGAGATGGAATCTAATTCAAGAGCAAACTCGCCATCAATGGCATCGGCCATGGTCAGACCGATCGAGTTGACCATTTCAAGGTCCACAGCTGCCTGCCTGTCCTGTACACGACCACGGCTGGACAGGAAAAACTTGGAAAATGGGATCTGTATGGGGTGTGAACACACACAAAAATAGTTTGATACAAAGTATGAACATTTCAAGATTAGCTTTCCAGTCCTCTATTTATAGGTGATAAATAAACATTTATTCAGTTAGAGGTGACAGCAATTTGTACATGGCGAGTCCAAAAAAGTACACCTGTGGGATTATGTATTTCTGGCACAAATTTGGATTTTATACAGACTAACTTGTTAAGAAAGATGTAGTTCACTGTCTGTATCTCGAATCATAAGACTTGATTATATATTTGACAAATGTGAACTTTGTTTTACCCACCCTGTATTTGATAAAGAGGGCCATTTAAAAAAAATGGCTTTTTAGATATCGCAGAACTAGACTGTACGGTCAGTTAAAAATTGTGTCACCAGCAGACTAAATCCCAACTGAACCTAGTCTCCAAGTTGAACAAAAGGCTTATGAGAAAAGAGTACCACTACATGTACTACCATGGAGGAAGGAACATGGTACTACTTACTGAGACATCCTGCCAATATGGTCCACCACGGGTGAACAAGAAGTAACTCCAAATATCATCATGATAGTCTGTGAAGTAACCCTCTGTCATGACGTTGATCATGTACGCCCGTCCATCTCCACGTAGACGCAGGTTGAGGGTATTAAACGGTGTCAGATCCATGTGCTTCTTGCGGTTAAATGAGCCCTAGAGACAAATGACACACTAGAGTAAACATTTTCTTCGTTGTTGTGTGGATGTGTGCACAAATACCAGCAAGATATCCGCGGTAACTGATTCGGACTAGAGTGAGCTACAGATGGTCTTGACATGAGTCGAATCAGTGACCATAATGTGAATGTCTGGAATGGAATCCAATGTTTACAGCCAAGTTGCAAGTACATACATGATATATACAAGTTTGGCATCCTCAGTTAAACAAGCATCCTATACTAACTGCTAAACGTCGTTGCTAACCTAACACTGTCTCATTTGTTAACTGATTACACTTCTTAGATTTAAGGCTTATTGTAGTTAACATGTAAGCCTTTAGTACAAATCTAAAAAGTTAAATCAGTGTGCAGTACATGTATGCATAATCGCTAGAGCAGTAGTCATTGCCATAACACAAAGGCTGCACTACAGTGTACATGTACAAAAGGATGGGATGAAACATTTCGAGCCTAACAGTGATGAAGTACTGCTAGAGGGAGGAAACTTGGCAGCCATAACTCAGCTCTTTCGTGTATTAGGATGCCAGGTTGATTGTGTTTGTGGATTACTTCGATACCTTGATACCTCTGAACATAAAAGTCCTGCTGCAGTCACCGAAAACGTTGTGAACAACCATGTTAGTCATCAGAAAAGCTGAATTACACTGTATATGCCTGGCAGGTTTCATCACTGTACCAGCACTGCATCGCAGTAGGCTCAAAACTATTTACCCCACACTCGAGCTCATGCACTTTAGTAAATGAAAGTACCACATCTCATTGCCTCATTCGAATACTAACATGTACTGAACACATACAAAAATTTATATTTTACAAATGTACATCCGGGATGTACGCGAAGAAAATGCAGGTTAAAATGTTTTTCTTTGACTTACAAATTGTTGTTTAGCTTTGAGTGAACAGTAACCACTCCTAGCAGTCTTCCCATCCCGAGGTATCTCCGTGCATAGATTCCCATGAAACAACAGCTTGTTATTGCGGCTTGTGTCAATACTCGCCTGGCTCTTTCCGCCAATGGCCTCGTCTGTCTGCACCTGAAAATCGCTAAAGCTCTCCGTCCCTTGAAACTTCCACAGGAGTCGTCTCGTGTCAAACATCGTGTCCAGGTTGGAACAGCGGAGTTTGTCGTACACCTCCTGCGACCACATTTTAACGTTCCGCTTCAGAAAGTTACTGTACCGTTCTTGCTTAACTTGATCGGATGCAGCGTTACTCTGTTTCTGTCGACATGATGTCACAGAACCTGTCGTGTCTAGTCTGCTATTTCTCAGTGCACGCCGAAGAAGAAACCTTCCCATGCATGTGTTCATTTTGTATGCGCTCAACATCATTGTATGTGTCATCCTTGCAAACAGTTTAGAAGGGGGTTCACACTCACCGATGCAGGTACAGTAACTGTCTCACACTACAAGTACCGATACAATTGTGTGCATAGGCCAATAATAGATGGTATTCTCATAAAGTTATCATCCTACGACATGACGACAATAGATTCTCCAAACCTGTAGAATGGGATAAAACCAACCCAAATACATACGTGTACTAGTAAATTATGTTCAAATAAATTATTTCAAAGACTGGAAAATCACTTCAATTGTTTACATGTATCTTGTTATTAGGGATGGCTTGCCCAAATTTCATTGACTATATAACTTATGCCAAATGAAAGAGGGGCCAAATGAAAGAGGGAACAAATATTCACAACCAACCCCTGCAGGCCCACATGCATGTGCCTGTGTTGCAACGAAATTAGGAATATTATTGTAATCGTGTGAGTTCGTGCCAGAGTAGTAGTATCTTCCATTTTAGGAGTTGGGGTGGGGTGGGGTAGGTATAGTAATAAGGATACAAATAATAAATGTATGACCCAAACCCTTCCCAACCCTAACCCTGTGACTAGCATTGGGTTAGGATTAGGATAAGGATTAGGCCACGAGAATGAACAATCCGGTTTACCGTCCACTGCCCGCATGCCTAAATAGCCCCCGCCCAACAAATTCATTATTTACAAAAAAATGCCTTATTTGAAAAACAAATGTCTCATTGAAAGATATTAGACAAAGCACAGCCTGTACTTAGGCTAAACCGCAATTCTGTTGGGCTTTGACAAAATGGGGATGTCCAGGTTATTGTATAGAAAAATCCACACGTGTAGGCATAACTAGTGGTGAAATTTGAACTTTAAAAAACCTACTTTTCTCCCTGTATGTGATAATGTGCTCGACAAAATGTGTGGGAGACCAATTATTAAGAGCGCGTGCGCTCGTACACGCATACTAGTATTGTATAGCTTCTGCAGCTGGCTAGAGTTGCTATAGACTGCGCTAGCGCGCTAGAAACTTCCTTCTGCTTTGGGATGGTAACTTCTAGTTTATTTGTCCAAATCTGTACATATCAGCCTGTAAAATAAAATAATGAATAATGAAAAAATGCCTCATCACCTTTTCAAAATCCTTAAACCGGATTGTTCATTCTCGTGGCCTAGTTAGACTTAGAGTCATGAATATATTATTTATGTATTGTTCT